>NDGM011218857.1:433-10449 GCA_002564305.1 Octomys mimax
AGAGAGAGAGAGAGAGAGAGAGAGAGAGAGAGACAGACAGACAGACAGACAGACAGACTGACTAGAAGTTAGTTTTCAGACTCTCATATGATGCCCATTCTTGAGTATGCTCTTACCCCATTCCAACTTAAATAGGCCCTTCCTATCTCTTCTCCTAACTTCTGCTTTCACTCGAAGCCAGCAGGATCATAAAACTTGGACACAGAGGTATATTGCAATTCTGTAATACTGGCTAAGTTTTTGGTAAATCAGTTGTTCATAAAATAGAAGACAATGTACTAAAATCAACTTTACCTCCTGCAAGCACATTAAAAGCACTTCCAGCTTTTAGTTAGGGAGTCCTGTTTACCTTATGAAGTAATCAACCAACAAGCATTCTCAATTATGATCTCTTTTGAGCAGTATAGTGAAAGAAATTAATCTGTGTAGTAAGTCACTGACTTTACCTCTGACAGAAATGCTGTGTTTATTATCATCAATAATTCATTTATTGTAATATATATATATATATATATGTGTGTGTGTCTGCTTGTTAATTTTCTTAAAATGTTATTCCTTATGAACTGAAATCTTTGTAGCAACATTTTCTTAGTCTATTGGACTTATAGTTTCTCTTTTTAAGAGCCAAAATTGTGCTTCCTCACTACTTTCAAAATTCCCACATTTTCTACCTGGCTTATGAAAAATCTTATAATACCAATATTACATAGACTCTGTTATCATGCCTTGAAATATATATATATATATATATATATATATATATATATATATCCTCTTTATCATATACTTTCTAGTAATTTATAACCTGAATCTAACAATGACAAAACATCGATAATCCCAGTTGAAAAAACATTCTATAAAACAAATGACTGATCTGTTCTGAAATCTTGTAAATAACTCTCATTCCATTAAATAAGCCTTACTGTAAAAAGAACACATTCTGTAAATTTGACAAAGGTAGGACAAAATTCTGAAAAATTATTATTTTAGAAATAGTTTTCCTTGAATTCCTAAAATTATCAGAAGTTTGCCTATCTGTTTGCATAAAATAGATCATAGAGAGAGTTTTAGAGAACGTTTCCATCATTTCTCCCCACAGGTGACTCAGCGAATCTGACTTGCAGAGCGTTCTTTGGATACAGTGGAGATGTGAGTCCCTTAATTTACTGGATGAAGGGAGAGAAGTTCATTGAAGATCTGGATGAAAATCGAGTTTGGGAAAGTGATATCAGGTAAAATACTTTTTCCTTTTAATTTGTACAATCAAGTTAACATCTGTGAGTAAATAAAAACAGAGGAAAATAAGATTGTTTTGTTTGGCCTTTCTAGTACCGCAATAGAATATTATATTTAATGTGAAATAAATCATTCAGGGCCGGCCACATAGCTCAGCAAATTAAAGTGTCTGCAAGCAGGTACAGGGGTTGGGGGTTCAATTCCCCAGCTTCCCCTGGTGGCCCACAGCTGGGGCACGCTGAGACAGCAATTGAGACTGGGCATGTTGACGCGTGCCTGTAATCCCAGCTCTTGAGAGGCTGTAAAAGGAGAATCACTGTAAGTCTGATCTAGTAGTGAGACCCTGTACGCCCTTCCCTAAAACACAAAAAAGAAAGAAAAAGAAATCATTAAGAGACTGGAATTGCAAAATATGAATGTCATTTGCAATGAGTTCAAAAAAATTGAAGAAGAGTTTCTTACTAATGTATATATTGAATGTGAGAACAACATATAAAATATAGAAACCCACTCTATTTTTGTCTTTTTTTTTTTTTTTTTGCGGAACCAGGGATTGAACTCAGGCCCTCACGCTTGCCAGGGAAGTGCTTATTCCACTGAGCCATCTCCCCGGCCCCTCCCACTCTATTTTTGAAAAACAGTACTTTTCATTTAGAGAAACTTTCTTTTAATTGTTGAGATGAAAATTAGCATGTTACTTTGAATACTCAACCAAAGACAATCTCTATCAGTTCCTTTTATGATTTTTCATATTTAATCTACAAAGTAGGATATATAAAATGTTTGATGTAATAACAAAGGGCTTACAAAACATTTTAACCACCTTTCTTAGTATGGATTTTGAGTCTCCAAATATTTATATAGTGGAAATGATGCCAAGAGAACAAACATGTAAGATACTGTTTGAAGGCATAGTGATTAAGCTTCATTTCTCTCTCAGTGTACACACCCACCCACCCACACACACACACACACACACACACATACACATACATATTCACTTACTTTTAAGCATCAAGTTATTCAATACTGAAAAAACACCATTGTATAAATATGTATTCTTAATCATAATATAAATAAGAAAGGGCATTCATAATAATAGCTAAATTATAACAACAATGATCATTTTTAAACATTTCACTATCTAAAGTTCATCTTGGAGAAATCTTTTTTTTTGTTTGTTTGGAGGGGGATATTTTGAGAGAGGGTATTTTTTTCTCTTTGAGACTGGATCTGGCTATGTAGTTCAGACTGATCTTGACCTCACCAGCCAGGCCTGGAACTTGTAGCAATCCTCCTGCCTCAGCATCCCAAGTGCTGAAATTACAGGTGTATGCCACCACACCTGGCCTAAAAATTTAAATATATACATATATATATGAATATATAAATGAACATATATGAATATATATGAATATATAAAGCACAATTTCCCCATTTTAAATCTCAAAATATTAAAACTGTCAAAGATAGAAGAAAATATTGTAACACACAACAAAAATATATAAAAAATATCACATAATATTATTCCTACTGATATCTTCTTTTTATCAACAAATATATAAGAATATCTCATTTAGAGTGTTCCAGTTCAATTTTGAAAGGTCCGGATGTATAGTTTTCCAATGTGTAGCGAAACTGTTTCTCTCCCATTTTTTTATGTATTTGGTACAGGGTTTTACTATGCAGCTTGGACTCAAAGTGATTCTCCTGTTTTCAACCTCCCCTGTGCTAGGATTACAGGCGTGTGCCACCACACCAGATCTTGGTAGCCTGTTCATAGTGCCTGGGGATGGGGTCAGCATATCATGTGGTGATGACTCTCCCATTTTTCATATTTAAAATTTTACTCATCTATTTTACCCATATTCTTTGAATTATTAAAATTAAAGTGACTATAAACCTCTGAACTTTTTTTGCCCATTGAGGTATCATATGTGCTCACAGAAAGTTCCAAAAGGTGTTTTATCTTAATTCTACATTGACAGGTATTCTGAAGAGTTATCAAACATGTAGGGAGATAGAGGTAAGAATAGGGACTGGTAGGAGCATGGAAAGTGACTCCTAGTTTAAAGAAGTTTTTCTTTTGCTCTGAGTTTAAAAAAGTTTTCCATTTAGCAAGCTGAGAGATTGCTAAAATCTTTGACAGTGAGGTTAATAACCATTTACCATTAATTTTAAATGTCAGAATTAAATGCTTATGATAACTTTTAGTCTGCAGGTGTACTATTTCATATTTCCTTAAAAATGGACAACTGGTTTGCATCATTAACAAAAGTCGGACTGAAGGTTTCAAGTGAAATGTCAAAATAGCACAGAAATTTTCTTCCCTTTCTTTCTTTTTCAAAAGTTAACCTGATATATAATTAAGTCTCCAGGCTAAGACTTTAGAATTTATTTTATTTTACATCATATTTCTTCTTAAAAGAAAAGCAATCCATAAACTTTTCTCAAGGTCTCTCTCACCTCTCTGTTATGACAGTATGATTGTCCTGCTAAGAGAGATAATTAATTGTAACTTCATTAGCATCTCGAAAGATAAGCTTCCTCATTAGAAGTGAAGAAAAGGGCATGATATAATTTAATTAAGATAGCATCAATCCATAGTCAAATCTAAAGCAGATTGCGTAGTTATTTTCACATAAAATTCAGATTCATCCACATTTCTTTTTGTGTGTGTGTATGTGTATGTTTGTGTGGGTTTTTTTGTTTCGTTTTGCTTTATGTTTTAGAATTCTTAAAGAACATCTTGGGGAAAAGGAAGTTTCTATCTCATTAATTGTGAACTCTGTGGAAGAAGGTGACTTGGGAAATTATTCCTGTTACGTTGAAAATGGAAATGGACGTCGGCATGCCAGTGTTCTCCTTCATAAACGGGGTGAGTACAACGTTCTATGTTGAAGTGATGAAGTGAATAACTGAATGGACAATGGTAGAGAAATTGGTGGGAATTAAAAGAAAACAAGTTAAATTTTCTTTTACTACACAAATTTATCTGAACTGAAATAACTACATTAGCATTAGGGCCATCGAGGCAGACAGCATCAGCAATGGAGTTCAAGTTCTACAGTCAAACTTGAATGTCTTGTTTTGTAAATTCCATGACCTTGGGGAAGATATTTAAATTTCAGAAGTGTCAGTTTTTTTAGTGTACAGAATGGGGAAATTTATATCAACTGTTTAGTGTTAAAAGAATAAAACTTGGCAATTAATGTTTTTAGCAGGTTCTGGAGATATGAGATTTGAATCCCCTCAAGGTGGTTTCTACGTGCTTTCTGTCCTGAGCAAAGATTTGGTCAAGACAAGCACAAAAGATAGCAAAGTTTTTTATTTATTAGAAGTAGGAAAAGAAACAAGCTCTGTAGAGTGACTTTAGGCCATTTAAAAGGAGGAAAATAAATATACTTTACAGGAAAAGAGTAGGTTCATCATAGGGAGCACAGGAGCAAAGCTCAATGGGAATTTCCTTTTTGTGGCTGTCCTAACCAATACCTGCTTCAGTTATGAGAAGTCCAAATGCAGGGCTTTGGTAACTGTTCTCCATATGTGTCCTGGGATTTTGTAATTAACAGTTCCTGTGGACTTGCCCAGCCAGTGTGCCATACCCTATTCTCCTGCTTCAATATGGAGGACTTGATATAGCACCTATATGTAAAACATACAAGTTATTTACTGCTTTTAGAAATCACATTACTAGAAATAACATAAATGTTCTGAAGTCAAAGTTGTGTTCATTATGGGAAATTATTCCTTTAGTGTAGAACTAGGCCTTATAAATTTCACAGTGAAATATGTCTTGACATTTTTGTCATTATTGAGTAAATTTTACACATATATTTTCCCATGATTCATAATTTGCTATATATAAATGCATATTGAATTGTTTGAAATTAGAGATAATTGTAAAATATGAGCTGTGCTTTTGAGTTACTGAAATTTTCCATGTGTATTAGAAAAGAAAAATACTTTATTCTACATTATGCTAAATGAAAACGTACCAGTTTTTGAAATAAGTACACTTGATGTTCTCTTATTCAGCAAATTTACAGTGATTTTAATTTCAAAGCACATGTTTAATTCTAGACTCTTTGAGGTTTGCAAAGAAAGAGGATGATGAACATTGATCTCTATACTTCGCTGGCCTATACTGCCTTTGAATAATGTTACTGAAAAGTTTTAAAACAGATGACTGTTGTCAAGGTGACTACAATATTAAAATAGTCTATTCTATGGATATATAAGTCAAAAAGGGAAAGGTAAACAGCATATAGCTATGTGATTATTCCTTGCACTTTGTTAATATGTAGTTAATGAAAGAACTTGAATATATATATACCTTCTCATGGCTGGAAGCACCTTAAATCTCATGGAATTTAACTTTTCATCCATCCATAAGTTCTTCCCAAGTAGTCCATCAGCTTATCCTAGATAATATTCCCTTTCTTTCTTTTTTTTTCTTTTCTTTTCTTTTTTCTTTTTTTTTTTTTGTATTTTAGAGAAGGGTCTACAGGGTGTTCAAGGTCCCACTACTGGATTAGACTTGTAGTCATCCACTTGTTTACAGCCTCCCAAGAGCTGAGATTACAGGCGCGCACCTCCACGCCCAGTTTCAATCACCATCTCAGTGCACCCTGGGGTTGGGGCCAGCACAGCAGTCCTGGGCATCGAACCCCAGCCCCTGCACTCTGCCTATGCAGGCACTTTAATCTGCTGAACTATTTGGCCAACTCTAACATTCCCTTTCAAGGAAGCCCATTCTATACTTAGAAAATCGGTTAGCATCCCTAGGTCATTCTGTGGCTACATAGTTGACTAGTTCTATACTTTGAATCCACTTTTCCAAGCCAGTTATTCAAATTGCTGACAGTCACCATAATGCTGCTAGAATTCTATTTTACCAGATTCAACATCTTATATTCATTTTCCATTTGTGAAATCTCTTCATTACTTTGTCCCTTTTTTGAACATAATCTAATTAATGAGTTTGAATTGTTCCTTAAGGATATAAATAATGGAGAAAAGTTATAGTGCACATAGAAATCTGTTGATTTGCATGACAAGTATTTCCCTTTTCAGGCAGGGTATGGGTGACAATTAAGCAACAATCATAAGCAGAAAGAAAGGCAAATTAATTGTATCTAAAGGAAAAGTTATTAGAGCTCTAGCTATACAGCCAAAACTGTATAGACACCCTTCTCCAGGCTATTTTTCAGCACGTCTAGATTAAAGTTATGTTCTTCAAAACTAAAAAAACTTCCATGTCTTGAAAAATAGATAACTGAAGAATCAGGGAAGTTGTTTGAAGTTCCAGTAATGTCTAAATCCATAACCATGGAAAGGAAATTGTGACCAATTTTTCAGTGGTCTTTAGTACTTAACTCTTACATTTTTTTTCAAATTTCTATGATGATCAACAGTTTATTCCTATTAAGACAAAAGCATTAAGAAACCAAAATTGAAGGTTATATACTCTGAAAACTCCCTCTTGAAACTATTGTGTATCATTCATTTAAGGGACCCGGAACACATGAGTCTTATATTTACAAAGGCAGTAACAAACACAATTTCTGGTTCTAGAGCAGCTCATTATCATGTGAAATGATGCCACCCATCTTGCTGAAAAAGAAAGGTCATCCTATGACATAATTGTAATTTTACCATCCCTCCAAGGTTGAGAATATCAAGACAAAGAACATATGAGCCTATAGGTTTGACTTTATCATAGGGTCCCAGAGAAAGGCAAATTTTTGTCATGTTAGTGATATAGGAGAAATATAACTTCCAACCTGCTAAATGTTAGACATTCTGTGTTTGTGTCTGTTGAAACTGAAGAATGAATTTGGAAGGACAAAGGTTAAGAACAGGAAAGGTTCACTGGGGAGTAGGGGAGACACAAAGGGTTCCCTAATGGGTTGCCACAAGGCCCTTTGTCATGGATAATTTTGCAGCAAAGTTACAAGGTAGGTACACCATGGGTCAAACTACTAGTCAACCTGGAGGATTACAAGTATAGCCATTTAGGTAATATTAGTCTAACAGGTAATAGGGGTATTATAACAAAGTTTTAGGGCTAGCATCATTAACCTCAGCTTAACTATCATCCCTAAAATAGAAATATTTTTGGGAATAAATGAGTGTAGTTATTCTAGTCCCACACCCAGATGTCCGATGCACATCTGGACTTCACCCACTGGATCATACTGATCACAGTATAATCTCAAACTTCCATTCCTCCTTTAGGGAAGTATGCAAGTCTGGCCATTATAACTTTATCTTGAGGACTTGCCTTCTTCAGATGTATCTCCAGACACTGTTTTGATTGTCCATATCTTCAGTATTGTCCCTCTCGCAATACCTATTAATTTTTACTTAATTTTGCTGCCTATTATATTAGGGATTCTGTCAACAACTGGAATATCATCCTATTAAAACATCTTTGCACATCAAAAGAAGTCACTAACAGAGTGAAAAGGAAGCCCACATATTGAGGCAAAAAATCTAAGTCAACGTCCCTTAGACAAAGGACTTTTATCTAGAATAAATGGAGAATTTTAAAAAATCAGGACCACAAAATTGAAAGACCCAATTCAAAAAATGGCATCTAGGATGAATGCATACTTCTCACAGAAAGAAATACAAATGTTCAGCAACATTGGTCATTTGAAAAATGTGCATTAAAACAATACTGAGATTCCACTGCACCCATGAAAGAATGGCTATACTAAAGAAATTCACCAACAATAAATGTTGGTGAGGCCTTGGGGAAAAGGAAGCCTTCTCTTCTGTTGGTGGCAGTTTACATTGGTACAACCTCTGTGGAAATCAGTGTGGAGATTCCCTAAAATACTTGGATATGAAGATGCCACTTGACCCAGTTATTCCCCTTCTGGATATTTTTCCAAATGAATTGAAAATATCATACCACAGCGATATATGTGCACCCATATTTATAGCAGCATAAGTAGTCATAGTTTAATCTTGGAACAAAACCAAATGCACATAAACTGAGGAACGAATAAAAAAAAAGTTGTGGTATTTTTATACAATGGGGTACTACTCACTTACAAAGAAAGATACACTTGATGTATTTATAGGTAAATGGAAGCAACTAAAAACCATGCTCATAAGTAAAATAAATCATATACACATGTGTAAACATAGTAGTGTTTCCCTAGTGTAAGAATCTGAAAGAGTAAATAAAATCCAAAAGGTAAAATATATACTGAGTTAGAGAAAGAAACTGCTGAAAAGGACAGAATAAATTGGATGTGGGAGAGGAAGAAAGAAAGAAAGAAAAAAAGAAAGAAAGAAAGACAGAAAGACAGACAGACAGACAGACTATATGCATGTACACAGGACAGCTAGGATGTTTATTGAAGGGAAAAATTAATGCTTAAAAAATATTTTGGGGCCCATGAGATAGCTCAGGGGACTAAGTGCCTGCTTTGGCAAGCGCAGGGACCATAGTTCGATTCCCAGCCCCACCCCCAGGATGCACTGAGCCAGTGACTGAGTCTAGGCATGGTGGCGCATGCCTGGATTTGCAGCACTGGGGAGGCTGAAACAGGAGGATCACTATGAGTCCGAGCTGCATAGTGAGACCCTGTACCAAATAAATAAGGAAATATTTTGACCAATTTTACAAGCTTATATATAGTAATTTGAACAAGCAATTTGAATACAGCGGGAAAGGGAGATGGCTCAGTGGGGACAGGGAGATGGCTCAGTAGAATAAGTGCTTGCCTGGCTAAGCACAAGGGCCTGAGTTCAATCCCCGGTTCTGGGGGAACACAAACAAACAATTTGAATACAGTAATGTGCAATATATTTTAATCCTTGGTACCGAAAAAAAAACCCAAGGCTCATAACAACTATTGTTGAATTCCTATCTTCTTTTTTGAAATTTTGTATGATTTGTAATGTTATTTATTATTTTTTATTCTCTTTACAATAAGAAAGGAATATTGAATTCAGTTATTAGGAGTTGAGTTACTATATTACTTAGAAAGCTAATGGTCAGTAAAACAAAAGGGTGTTTTTGGTATTAATCCTGTGCTTTTGCCATTGACACATAATTCACTTAACTTATAGCCTTTCAAGGTGTTCTTTTTTGAAAACTCTTTGGAGAGACACATTCAAATATTTATTGACAGATCTTATGTAACAACAACTGTTAGTTTTTCTGATGCACATACTTTTCAGGAACTTTGTCAAAGTTATCTAAGTATTTTTCTCTCCACTGTTATATTTTGTGAAGTATGCCTGAAATAGTAACATGATCTCAAAATGTGTGAATGTGTTGTATAGATTCTTTGAAATATGACTCCAATCTATCAAATAAATTTACATTTGTGTTAAGGTGGATCCTGTACTAGACTTTTAACTTCATAAGAGAATCTTACATTTGTAAAAGCCAGCTGAAGTTATTCTAGGAAATTTGAACAGGGGAATATCATTTTTTTGGTGGAATCAGGGATTGAACTCTGACCCTTGTGCTTGCCAGGGAAGCGCTTATTCTACTGAGCCATCCCCCAGGCCCTAGAATACCATTTTTGAGTATATCAAAATTTATCAATTCCTATGGAGAGAATTTGGACAGTTGAAATCACACTGACACTCACACACACATATGTATATCATTATATATGACATTAAATTATACAGTGAGAGTGTATTCAAAGTGGTTAGGATAGATATAGTTACAGTCTCTTAAAGAGTAGAGGGATTTGTTCTAATGGTGTTTGTAAATAGGATATCAAGTCCGCATCTTGCACAGCAAT
>NDGM011218866.1:2150-12340 GCA_002564305.1 Octomys mimax
GGGCTGAGCTGGCCACACACACACACACACACACACACACACATAAATAAAATTTTAAAAAAATAAAAAATAAAACCATATTAAAATATTAATTCAGCACAAACAACAGATGACTTTGAGGAAGGCGGAAGTCTTGTACTAGCAGATTTGTAGTATATCTGAAAATAAAATCAATTATTATCTTTGAAAACGTGGAAATGAAGTTTATGAATGACTATAATGTTCAACAGCTGATCCTCTACCAAATTTTGTTTCATTTTTGAGAGAGTATCACTATGCAGTTCAGGCTGGTCTTGAACTCATTATGTAGTCCATGCTGGCCTCAAACTGATAGCAATCCTCCTGCCTCAGCTCCTAAGTGCTGGACTTACAGACAGGCAGCACCACACTACATCCGCAAATTTTGCTACAAATGTCTTTTACTTCCAAATCCAGCTTTCAGTTCTCACTCTCTAGGAAAGCAAAGAAAAGTACAAGCTATGCTGGTCTCCAATAAGATATAAGCAGTGGTTCCCTGTTCTAAACTTTTTCCTTCACTAGTCTTTGATAGGCTCTACTGTCTCCTTCAGGGTACCACACCACTTTTTGTCACACAAAAAAATAGTTGTCTGACAACCTTTCACTTTTTATTTCAGGCCTCTCATAGTTTGTACTAATTCATGTTTATTTATAAGGTTATTCATTTCTTATTCATGGATTAGGTTATTTCCTTAGAAGAGAAGCTTTCTGTTTCCCTAGCATTTGTCAGCAGCACTTCCCTAATTCCACAAGGTGCAGCTACTACTACCTTGCCAAGTCTGCCCGAGTCCAAATCTAACACAATAAAAGTCTTTCTGGGCAATGCTCCAATAGATGAGCTACAATACCCTCGAAGGTACAAAAAAAATTAATAAATTTCTGTATATTCTCTACTGTATAATATCAAGCCAAGCATTGCTAATGCATTACAACACTCTTCGAAATACTTAACATATAAAGTGATTATAGCACACTGTCCTATTACTTGGAAAGTTTTCTCCTGTCTTATAACTGCTTTCACAAGCTTTCAGCTAATGATGGCTGACACCATGAAATCATACTATGAATATATTTTACCAGGCCATGGTGCAGACAGCCACAAATCTTCCCTTTTATTTATTTTCCTTATTTTAATAGGTGCAAGTCTCAATGATGGATAGGATGATCCTGAGGTTTCTGCAAACACACAGGAGTGATATTTACCTAGATCTTAAAAATAAGCTCTCTCTATAATTCTAAATTCTTAAAGAAAGAAAATTATCACAAAAATGGAGGATCAAAGTCAGGAGTCTTTTATGGACAGGGAGAAATCCTCTTCTCAGACTGAAGGACAGAATAAATGTTATTTATAGAGACTGTATCAATATCAATTCAAGACGCTATATACAAGGCAAGAAGCAAGCCACAGAGTAAAGTTACTACCAAAGCAAGGTACTGGAATACCCCAACAAGCCTGCAGGAATTCCTCATCGTTCAGACACAAAAGGAGAACACATCTTGTGCAAGAAATGACGGTGAACCAGAGATCTTTCAGTGGTGATAACCTGTTGTGGCCTAAGTGCCTGGGTTCATTACCACTTGTATATACTATATAATGTCCGATACTAATTGTTCAACATAAATTAATGTAAGCATCTACCCAGGCTCATTCTATCAAAACTATCAAAATGTTGATTTAATGTAACTATTTTAACTTAAAATTACATTATTCAGAAACTTTAAAATACATTGTTGTTACAGTTTGTGTCTAGATGTCCCCCAAAGCCTCATGCAGTCATGGAGTAGACCAGAGTTTATGTACTGACTCATGGTTCATACTGGGATTATGGGTGTGAATGCTGCACCCACCTGAGGTGGGTAGCTCACATATAGTATAAGGGAGAGAAAGCGGCTTACTCTCTGTTGCTATTCCTCCCAGTTTTACTCTTGCTGCTTTTGCTGTCTTCTGCCACCAACTGTTGCCCTCTGCATGTGCTAATCTGCCACTGAGACAACTGAGTATGGACTAAAGCTTCCACAACCTGTGAGCTAAATAAAGCTTTCCATCCTTAGTTCTGAGTGTCAGATACTTTATCTCAGCAACAAGAAAAAATTAACCAAGACAGAATTTGGTACGAGAGAAATGTGGTCATTGCTGTGATTTTGGTTCAAGAGCCTTTAGGAATGGCTTGTGGGAGGAGTTTTGAAAGGTTCAGAGATGTTCCCTACAGGCTGTTCTGTATGGGAGATTCTGGTCAGAGTTCAAAAAACCAAAATGGTGATAGAAATCCTGCCAGTAAAGAGCAGGCTCTGGAGGCTTCAGCTGGGAAGAAGGACTGCACTGGTTATTAGACTCCAGATAACATGTGCTACATATAGCTTGGCAGACAGTCTGCATTCTGCTCGTGTCCGGAAACAATGCCTGGGACACAGATTAAGGACAGTCTGGCAAAACACATTAATCTGGCAAAAGGAATTTCAAGGCAGTTCAGTGTTGAGACGGTGGCATGGTCATTGTTGGGAGCTTTTATCCAGACTTATGTTAAGAATCAAAGGCAAAGAGCCCAAAAGAATTATGTAAAATGTTGCCAGTTTGAGAATCCAACAATATGCTGTATACAAGAAACACACTTAAGTCAAAAGGAAATTCACAGACTGAAAGTGAACAGATGGCAAATAATACTCCATCAACAGGAACCAGGAAAAAAGCAGCTATTCCGGTTGCTAACAATGTCAACTTCAAACCAAGAATGATTAAAAGAGAAAAAGAAAGTCACTATAAACTTGTTAAGGGAAAACTGCAAGAGGAAGAGATAACAATCAAAAATATATATGCACCCAACACAAGAACACCCAGCCATATAAGACAAATTTTAACAGACATGAAAAATCATATGAGAAATAACACAGTTGTAATGAAGGACTTTAACACACCACTGTCAAAGAGATTAATCAAATAGGCAAAACAAACTAGCAAAGAAATAACAGAACTAAACCAAACTTATGAAGAAATGGGCTTAATAGACCTTTACAGAGTATTCTATCCAACTGTATCAGAACACATTCTTGTCAGCTACACATGGGATGTTGTCCAATACAGACCATATACTAGCACATACAGCATTGCTTAAGTACACTGAAATTATCCCATGCATATATCCCATACACTGACCATAGTGTAATGAAACTGGAAATTACTGACAACAGAAACAGCAAAATCTCTATGAACACATGGAAATTAAATAACACCCTCCTCCTGAACAATCAATGGGTCACAGATGAAATTAAAGAAGAAATTAAACAATATTTACAATCAAAAGAAAATGCAAACACAACTTACCAGAAGCTGTGGGAAGCAATGAAAGCTGTTCAAAAGGGACACGTATAGCGATAAATTCTTACATAAGGAAAACACAATGACCCAAATAAATGCCATTATGTTGCATGTCAAGCTCCTAGAAAAAGAAGAACAAGTCAAGCCCAAAGCTCAAAGAAGGCAGCAAATTATAATATAAAGACCAGAGCAAAAATTAATGCAATGCAAATGAAAAGAAAAAACCCATAAAGAATTAATGAATACAAGAGTTGGTGCTTTGAAAGAATACATAAAATTGATAAACTCCTAGCCAACCTTATCAAAAGCAAAGAAAGAGAAGAAAAAATTCAAATTCATGCAATAAGGAATGAAAGGGCAAAATCACTACAGATCCTATAGAAGTTCAGAAGATCAATACCTTCTTCCAAAATCTTTACTCTCACAGAAAGGAAAACACAAAAGAAATGTACAGATTCCTAGATCCATATGAATTACCAAAACTGAATCTAGAAGACATAAAAATTCTGAATAATCCAATCTCAATGAAATTGAAAGTGTAATCAAAAACCTAACAACAAGGTCAACAGACAAAGTGCCTCCATTGGCAAGCACAGGGACCAGGGTTCAATCACTGGTCCTACATGCCATGCCAGCCCCGCCCCCTAGCCACGCCCAGGGACCAAGTCCATGTGTGGTGGCACATGCCTGTAATCCCAGTGCTGGGGAGGCTGAAAAATAGGAGGATCACTACTAATCCAATCTGTGTAGTGAGACCCTGTACCAAAATACAAAAGAAGAAAAAAAATTCCCATCTACGGAGGAATGGATTTTAAAAAATGTGGTATTTTCGCACAATGGAGTATTACTCAGCTATAAAAAAAGATAAACTCAAGGCTTTTATAGGTGAAGGTATGAAACTAGAGACCATACTTATAAGTGAAACAAATCAGATTCACATGTGCAAACATTTTGTATTGTCTGACCAGTGTAAGAACATGACAGTGGACTGAGGAGACGGCTCAGTAGTCTAAGCACCTGCCTAGCAAGTGCAAGGACACAGGTAGAATCCCTGGTACTGCATGCCACACCAGTTCCGCCCTCTGAATGCTGAGCAGGCCAGGCCACCGAGACTGGGTATGGTTGTGCACACCTGTAATCCCAGTGCTGGAGAGGCTGAAAACAGGAGGATCACTAGTAGTCCAAGCTGGGTAGTGAGACCCTATACCAAATACAAATACATATATATATAGATATAGATATACACACACACATATATATATAATGAAAGAGTAAAATATGAAAGGTACAATAAATACTATAAAAGGGTAAGAATCTATTCAAAGGAAAGGAAAAATTGGAATGCAGAGAAGGAAGAAAGGAAGGAAGGAAATATTTATGTGTACATAAAGGAAATTTTGGATAATTGTACTCATGATTTGTGCTGGTATATTGAAAAAAGCAATTAATGCTTAAATTTCTTTTCTTTTTAATTTCTTACAACTTTTTTTAATTAATAATTTTGTATGCTTGTATCTGGTAATCTAAACTAATCTGAAGACAACTTTGTGCAATACAGCAACCACTGTCAAATTCCTTATTTTGGTCAGTGAAATTCTGTACTGTTTATAATGCTTTTTGTTATTATTTTGTATTCTCTTTAAAAAATAATACATAAATTTTACAAATTAAACAGATTTTATCCCCACCCCCACCCTAGCCCACAAGAGAGTTTGGGCAAAAGGCAAGACAAAGCTGAAAAGCTCTCTATTGCTGAGAGCAAACAGGAGAATAGAAAAGATGATGTGAGGGCATCACAAGAAACGTAAGTCTCCATTCCTTGCAGCCTCAAACCTGCAAAGGTGAAAGACTTTGCTTTGAAAAGACTGAGCAGTACAACATCTTCCCTTCAAGAGCCAGGAAGGGAGGCTCAAAGTGAGGACTAGAGCTCCCCCTAAGTGAAGCATAGCCATTCTCAGGGACAAGGTCTTGAGTTTCTTCGAGGATGAAAACAGCCAGCTCTTCAGGAAAGCCAACATGACAAGCTTCTCCAGGAGAACCAACAACTAGCCTTTCCAACAGCCTCCAACAGCTTCCCTAACAGCCTCCAGCAACCTCTCCTCTTCTCCTCAGTTCTGCCTCTTACGCTGCTAGCAGCAATCCTCAGGTGATCCTCCCCCACCCCACACACCACGCTGCTTCAGTTCAGCTGAGTGTAACAAGTTGACCACCAGTTGTCAATCTACCACGATTGTCAAAACTATGATAGACAGTTAAACTGTGTCCTGAAATTCATATGACAAAGCTCTACCCACGATGTGACAGCATTTGGAGGTAAAATTTTTAGGAGGGAATTAAAGATAAAGGAGTAAAGGCCATGTAAACATATAACAAGAAGGAGACGATTTGCAAGCCAGAAAGATGTCCCTCAGAAGGCTCGTGCTAGCAGCTAATCTTGGACTTACAGCCTCCACAAGTGCTGGAAAATAAATTTCTGCTGTTTAAGCCACCCTGTCTGCAGCGTTCTGTTACAGAAGTCTAAGCTAATGGACAGCCTGAGCTGAAACAGAAATAATGCAAATAGAGCAATTTAGAACAACAGCCAAAGTACTCTAAAATATGGCTGTGTGTTTTTTTGAGCTTGCCTTTCTGTCTAAGGTAACAATGCAGAAAACCAAATATTAGTTTGTCGCTGAGCAAACCACAATCTTGACATTTAGACCCAGGTAATAATAGACTAGATCATTAACAACTTTATTTCTAATGGTTGTCTATTTAAATTGCTGTCATTCCCCTCAAGTTTCCCTTTGTCATTAACTTTCATTTTGTTGAACATTTCACAGCTCATAGATATCAGTCAAGCTGTTCAACAATAATTTCATTCCTTGATTACAGTGAAAACACCCACTTATTAAATTTGATTAACAAACCAGAAGACATCACAATTAGCTTCCTTTGTAAGAACTTCAACAAATACCTGTAATATTGATCTGAATTAACTTGTGGAAAATTATTATAATCTGTACACTCAGAAGTTTGCTAATTTTCTAAATAAACAAATACCAGGCCAGCCTCTTTCCTATACTCCCCAGTCTTGTTCTCTAAACACCACTCTCTAATAAAGGCAACTTGGAAAAGCGCTTGATTCCACCACAGGAGCAAGGATAATGCAAGCTGAGTTTCCCGTATCTCGTGGTGCCAGAAAGTAAAGAAGTGCTTTCAGAGAGCCCAAGGATGCAAGCACAACAGCCAACCTGAGAGAGAACCTCACTTGACAAAACAGGAACAATCTTAGCAACATACTAAACAACAATTTTCACTTTTAAAGACTAAATTAAACATCCATAAGTCTATTCTGTTACAAATAAACTGAATAACACGTTCATGAGACTGTTCTTCACAGTGGAATCACTATTAATAAATGTAGAAGGAAAGAAATACTAGAGAACCACCAGCTGCCCAACAGCACCATAAGGAATGCTGCGGAAAGGATCCAAGGGCCAGTGCTATTACTAAGTATTAGCCTGAAAGGCAAGACTCGCAGTCTCCATGTATCTTTCCCAAGACAAAAATTAATTATAAAAGCAGTGAAGTTAGAGTACAGAAAACCCACGGACACAAACTTAACCAAACCATCAAGGTAAATACAACCAGTAAGTAAGAAGATGTATCATGGTTATGTACTTCTTGGTGTGACACATTAAGATACATTACCAGTTTAGTGGTATTCTTGCCAAAAGTGTGTATAATTCATTCTAATCACATGAAATGATCAATCAAATACAAACTGACAGATACTCTACAAAACAAGCAATCAGTACTCTTAAACATGTCAAGGATAAAAGACGAAAGACCAAAGAACTTTAAAAATCAAATTATCACTATTATGTTCCAAATTTTTCCCTCAAACTTTTATATTCTGATTTTTCTTTAAAGGGTATTTTATAAACAGAATTCTACACCTACTTTCTCTACTGCATTACTCAATTTACCTCAAAGTTTGCCCATGTATAAATAAATACATATGTAACATACACATATATATGTATATAAATGAAGCAAGCACGTAGGCAATGCTATGAAAAGAATATAGGCTTCTGAACATAAAAGACCTGAATTTGAATTCTACCTCAGTCACTTATTAGCTGTGTTTAATAATGTTATTAAATTTTTTGATCTAGTGCCAGGGAAATAGCTCAGCGGGCTAAAGCATCTACTGAGGCAGCCTCAGGGAACCGCGGTTCAGCCCTGGCACCACATGCCACACCAGCCCTGCCCTCAGTGTGGGCTGAACTGGCCTAAATAAACAAACAAACAAACAAGTAAATTTCTTGATATAAATGTTCTTAATTTTTTTTAAGGAAAGGAAATTCTTTTAAAGCCCACAAAAATGGTAAGATTCTAATAATTTAAAGTTGTTTAAGACAATGTGCAGTAGCAAGGGATTCAAAACCCACCACGTCACCGAATGTGGTAGCACACCCCTGGAATCCCAGCACTGCGGAGGCTGAGATAAGAGGAGTGCTGTGAGTTCAAAGACAGTGTGGCTACATGGTGAGGCCAAGGCCAGCCTGAATTGCAGACTAGTACTTCTTGATGCTTAGTAAAGCATGTTCTTCATGTTCTTTATTCAACTCACTACTCACCACATACTACTCTGTGAGCCTGTACTTTACAAAATAAGTTTTTGTTTGGAGTTTTTCTGACAGTACTGGAGATTGAATCTGGGGCCTAAACACTTACATACCTGGGCCCTTTTTTATTTTGAGATATTCATCTTGTTGCCCAGCTGGGCTTGAATTCGTGATTCTCTTGTCTCAGCCTCCCACATTACATGCACATGGACCACTCTGCCCCGCCAGCTGTCTTTAATAACTTATGTGCGAAGAGTAAGCCTTTTCCAACTGGAAAAATGGAGCCGGCACCTTTAAATCTTAATACTGCATTCATCTTACTATTAAAAGGAATCTTGAAGATGATCTAGTTTAATCTCCTAACCAGAGTTTGAATACTTACTATAGTATCACTCCCAGAGGGTTAAACAACATTAATACCAGTAGTAATGGGTAATTCATTTCTTCAAAAGACAATTTGCTTAATTTTAGATTCATTTATTAGAAAAATTTTCAGCTTGAAGCAAATATTGTGACATCTAGCGGTTCTAGTTTACAGTTCTAAAGTTATATAAACAAAATATAATCTGTTAAATGACAGCTGTATACATAATGTATTATTATTAGTATTTCTCTAAGTTAAAATTTCTTCCATCCTTTCAACCACTGCAACTATTTCCCAAGAGAATCCAAACTTTTCACAATTCTTATAGTATATTCTGTTCACATTCCAAATTGCTGTCCATGTTCCCTTTAAATATAGTTCCAGTGCTGGGGTTCAACGCCCACCTGCCACGCTGGGGGTGGGGGTGGGGGCCACCTGCGGGGTGCACTGAGATGGCAAATGAGACTGGGTGTGGTGCTGCAAGCCTGTAAGCTCAGCACTTGGGAGGCTGAAAACAGGAGAGTCATGAGTCTGAGCTACATAGTGAGACCCTGTAGACCCTATAGACCCTGTCCTAAATACAGGGGGGAAAAATTATATCATATATTATATATATATGCATATATATATATATATGTATATTTCCAACAGTGGAACCTAAGACCCCAGGCTAACTTCAGTCAGAATCAATGGAACAATCACATTTAAGGAAGCTATTCTTTTGTTTGGTACTGGGAATCTAACTCAGGACCTTGCATTTGCCAGGCAGATAGATGCTTGAACCATTGAACTATACCCCCAGCCCCATGTATAATATAATCAGTGCAGCCTATGGTTACTTTTTGTCATTGGTTACTGATTTTGAGTCAGCAAAAATGATGCATCTTTTTCACATAGACTACTGTTAAACCAGTTCTTTACTTCCCCTGTTTCACTTTTTCTATTCCTCAGCATCAGCCCAAACTTTCAGTTCTACATTTATTGCTAATCCACAAACTTGTACTCCCAGTTCATGTCACTTACAAATATGAAAGGGTGATTTTTGGGGCCGGGGGTTCAATCCCGGGCGCACTGAGACTGGGTATGGTAGCACACTCCTGTACTCCCAGCTCTTGGGAGGCTGTAAACAGGAGACTCACTAGAGTCCAATCTAGTAGTGAGACCCTGAACACCCTGTAGACCATTCTCTAAAATACAGAGAAAAAAAAAAAAGGTTATACAAATAATTCAAACAGAGACATATAAAAGAGACCTATTTAGATACTTTAATTATATGTACTGTATATTCTAGAGTGTTAAATCCACTCTGATACTAGTCCAACTGCCCCCTTCTCCATCTGTCCATAAGAATGTCATCAGAATATCTGTAAAAAAAAAAAAAAAGCTGAAACAAATGTGCTCAATCTATCACCTCCTATATGTTACCAGTAACGCCCTTTCTTTCTTTCACTCTTTTGATACTGGGTCTCACTAGGGAGTTCACACTCATCATGTCCTCCTGTCTCATCCTCCCCAGTGCTCCAGCACTAGGATTACAGATGTGCACCACCACGCCCAGTTTTGGGACCAGCAAGACAGGCATGCGGTAACAAGACAAGCATGCAGTACTGGGGATCAAACTCAGGACCTTGAGCTTGCTGATAGGTGCTTATGCCACTGAACTATCTCTCCAGCCCACAGTAAATGCTATTTCCTTAAAAAAGTAGAAATAAACATTTGCATTGACCCGATTTAATGAATCCATAGTGATGGCCAGAGATAAGAACATCCTTGTCTAATTTTTTTTTATTTTACATTGCATATTGTTGTCTTCATAGTAGCTACTCATAGTACAAGATACAGACATGATATCCTTTCCAAACACTATCAGTATAAATCTTTC
>NDGM011218867.1:0-10309 GCA_002564305.1 Octomys mimax
CTGTCTTCTCACCTTTGTTGTAGATCTTTGCTGTAGTTATAACCTTCGCAAGTACTGAAGTTCGAGTGTTGCTCTACAAAGTGTGGACTTACCCAGCTGTGCCTGGCTTGTGTCTGGGTGCTGTGCTCAGCTCCATCCCGCAGCTACCCTTGAGGGTGAACCTGTTGTGACCCTGTGGCAAGATGTTCTTCTCCTGGACTAGCTGGGTGGATCTATCCTCTATACTCTCTGCTGGGATTGCTGCTGCAGGGTTACACCCCAGGGATGTATGCCTGGCCTGAGCTGTGCCTGGCGGGGGCAAGGTGGAGTAGGGGGGAGAGGAATTCCTACTCGGTGGGCCGGATGGGGGAGGTCCTGCGGAGTGGTGGGGGGCATCCCTAGGGTGTGTGAGTGGGTTTGGCCCACGCTGAGCCTGGCCTGGGACTGTTCCCGCCGCCGCAGGGTAGCAGGAAGTTCTCCCACACACTCACCAGATGTGGGCTGGGACTATGTCTAGGGCGTCCTGGAATGTGGCAGAAATTCCTACTCGGGGGGCGGGGGCGGGGACGTGCTGCGGAGCGGTGGGGGGCGTCCAAAGGGGGTGGGAGAGGGTCTGTCCCACGCTGCTCCTGGGCTGGGACTGGTTCCGCTCCCGCAGGGTTGCAGGAACCCCTCCTCACACTCAGTGGACCTGGGCTGATACTGGCGATCCTCATTGTTTTGAAGGGATCTTTCTTCACCTTTTCACTAGCTGCAAGGATGTCTTGGAAGGTTTGTAATTCTATCTTCACTGTTATTCAAATGATTTTTGCCAACCGGTAGTGTAGTTTTTAATGTCTTATGTTTGTGTGTTTTTTTTTTTTTTGAGCTAAGGATTGAACTCACCCTTGCACTTGCCAGGGAAGTGCTTATTCCATGAGCCATTGAATCTGCTTTATATATTCTATTTCTTTCTTCTATTGCTCTATCCAGGTTTCCATCATCTTTCTATTCTTCTCTATTTTGTAACAGTGTCTTCTTTAGAAACACTTGGTAATTCTCTCATTATATTCATCATTTCTTATTTAATTGTGAGATTATTTCCTCTATACTCTGATTCAGTTGTTTCTTTACTACAGTTGCTATTATTTTAGAGATTTGAGGTGTGTTTCTTCCAATTTCTTGTATGGTGATGTCTTCTGGATGGGCTTTGTTCTGGGTAGGCTTGGGGCCAGAGAAAGCATTTTGCTCCTTGTTTTTATCATTTTCTATTTCAGAGAGAATTCTTTCTTTTGATTTTTGTGATACTTTTTTTGTGAAATTTTCATACTATGTAGCTGTATCTCTACAGTCATAGGCTGTCTGTAAAGATTTGTATTTCTACTATGTAAGAGATTCTTGTTTTGTATGTGTCGTTAGATTTTGCCCTCTCCAGTGATTGTGGGTGAGATGTTAGTTTCTGTGTGGCACTGTCTTCTATCCTTCAGTGTAGGGCTTTGTTAAGGTTATTACCCAAGCACCTCCCAGTGCTAATACCCAACAGAAAATATTTAGTTGAGTCAGATATGGTTTCCTGTTTATAGTAATACAATTAGCAAATCTAATAACAGCTAGTGAAATTTAGAAATTGAGAAACTTTTGTAACAAATGTTTGCACTTTAGTACATATGAGTAAACATTATAGCTGTATAACAAAGCAGATCTTAAATTGAGGATTTATTTTGACCTTAGTTCCCCTGTGTTCTGTCTGGGCACCTCCCTTTAATGCACCTGGGGTCTTCCAGGGATTGTAGCTCACCCAGTCCAAGTGGACCTCTGTTCCCTGCTGGCTGCATCTACCAAAGCTCCTTCCAGGTAGGCCCACAGAGGAGGAATGGGCCTTCTGTGCCATGCTGTTACCGATCCTGAGGCTATTTCCCCATAGGCCCACCAAGAAGGAGTGGGCCTGCTGGGCCTCTAAGTTTTTTATTAGGTTGGTATTTTTGTTTAAAAATAAATTTAATGATACTCTTGCAGTGATTTTTACTTTCCAGTGTTTTTCTTGAAACAAGGGATGTCAGACTTAGTACTTCCTAGAAAGTAATGCTTTTTTGAATTTTCCTCTTTGGTTGGTTTATTTGAAGAAAAAAACTGACGTTTTTGTGTCAGTTGCTTTGTGATCTGCTTCAATTTCTTAGACATTCTTGAATTTGTGACTTGCTACTTCTTGGTATTTTGGAAATCTCTTGGCCTTTATTTCTTTGAATTTTCCCTCTACCTATTCTTTGTACCTTTTTCATATTTGACTAGAATTACTTGTATGTTAAACTTAAAGGAAAAAGAAATCATATTCCATATGTATGTAATTCCTTTCCTTCCATTCTTTGTCCTATTTTTTCTGGTTTTGTCTGGCAACCCTCTCGTCATGTTTTCAAATTCATAAATTCACTTCTTTGTTATATCGAATATACCATTATTGGTTTGAATTTTAAGTTATATTCCTTTCATTTATAAAAAGTCCTATTCTGTGAGTTCCAATTGTGATCCTTCTCAACGTTTCTTTTTTCCTAGTTTTAAAATTTTATTTACCACCTTATTTGAAAATCTGAGCTGATTGTTTTTCCTCACTGTATTTTTATCTGTGTTTTTTCTCTTGATTTTTGGTGATATCATTTGATTGTTGGGTTGCTTGATGACTTTTTCATAGGAAATATGGAGAAAAGTTTGTATTATCATTTTTTTATTCTTTTTTTTTACTGAGAAACAAATATTGTATTATCATTTTTTAAAGGGTATGTTTCACCTTGAAAATAAGGAAAAATATTCTAACATTAAGTATTCAGTTAATTTTGTTTTTTTCTTTGTTGTTTATCATTTTTGAATCAAGCTTTACTATGTAGTTCAGGCCACCACTGAACTCCCTATATAATCCAGGCTGGCCTCAAATTTGGACCTATCCTCTTGTCTCAGCTTCTAAGTCAGGGCATCCATGGCTGGCACATTCAATTAATTTGAATTCTGAATCCTTTGTGATGGCTTGTTTTTTTTCTATTTTACCTTCCTATAATCAGTTTGGCACAAGATTACTAAAAATTTTATTCAATTTCCTATTATCCAGACAAATGCGTTTTGTTTAATCAAGGGTTAAAATGAAAGAGTACTTGCCTAACCTTACTGTGGTAACATTTTGTCCAAGATTTTGACTTATCTTGTCTTGGCTACCCTGACACCTCAAACTATAATTTTTGTCTTCTTTTCTCTATGAGACTTCTTAACGCTCTGATCTAATGTTTTGTGTTCACTCTCTTATTTCTGTGCTTCTTAGAAATCAGGCTGACTTTGTTCTTGTGTTTGGTTATAAATATTGTGAAATTTGATATTTATGATGTAAACAAAGTTTGTTACTGGAGTCAGTTTGCTTATTTATTAATTAATTTATTTCTGGTACCAGGATCAAACTCGGGACCTTGCATTTGCCTGGCAGTCACTTTTACTGCTTAGCCATCTCCAAGCCACCTTTTAAAATTTATTTTTAATAAGTTAAACATTTAAGTGTTTTCATTCATTTTCCCAGCCAAACTACTCTCCTGAAGTTGAGAAAAATTCCAAAAATCACATTATTTTCTAAAATAAATATGGTTATCCCTCTTGCGAAATGATTATCTTATGAAATCACGATTCTTAATCAGTATCTCATCTTAGGAAAATAACATAATTTTTTGTTGTAATTTTCTTTTATTTTGAAGAGTAAAACAAATGCAAGATAGACAGGAATGAACAGAGAAACATACAACAATGCATATGTTACAGCTTTTCAAAACAAGAATAGCTAAATAACAATGACTGATACATATCTTGTTCATCGTCAAATCTGTTGCTCAGATTAACAGATATAGTTATGCAGGATTTTACATATTATTGAATGTTACCGCATGCTTTCAAGAAATATTAAATTTTTGTTTTTGTCTCTTTTTTATTTCCTTTATCTTAAAAATTTATTTTAAAGAGAGTATAGTAATAATTAACATGGCATTAGAAACAGTATACATTTAGAAGACCAAGATGACAGGTATTTAATTCATGGGTTTTTTTTGTACTTTGCTGTCCTCAGTGTCGTTGCTTACTTGGTAGATAGCATACAGAGTTAGTCAAGGTTCAGATTCTACACATTAACTATTTAAAAAAAAGTGATGGAAATTCTTAGTACAATCACCTCAGCCTTCTTGTATATATACTTGCAGGTATATACTTTTATATACTTGCATGTTTTCCCCCTACCTTTTCCCCCTACTTTTTCTCCTTTCTCTCTTCTTCATTGTTAAGTTCTGTTTCTTTCTGTATAACTATATCTGTTATATCTTTCAGGTTTTATTTCTCTTTTTGGGTTCTTACACGAGGGAGGCAATATGACATTTATACATGTAGGTCTTGTTTATTTCACTTATGAGTATAGCCTCAAATTTCATTCACTGAAATATGAAGGCTTCGAGCTTGTCTTTCTTGATAGCTGAGTAAATTTCCATTGTATGAAAATACCACATCTTTTACATCCACTCCTCAGGTGATGAGCATTTTGGTTGTTTTCAAGATTTGGCTATGGCAAATTGTGCTACTATAAATGTAGGTGCATATACTGGCTATCTACGTGCTGAAAACTAAAACTAGAACCGGGTCTATCACCATGCACTTAACTGAAGTATAAATGGATTAAAGATCAAAACATTAAAAGAGAAACACTAAATCTACTGGAGGAAAAAGTAGGTGGAAATATTGAAGGTACAGGGGCAAACATTTCATGAACAAAAATCAAAGTGCATGGGAAATAAATCAACAACTGACCTTCTCTTACTGATGTTTTTATTTTATTTGGTGGTGGGGGGTGCGACTGGCTCAGGCTGCCTTAAGGGCGGGCCTGGTGCTGCTGGAGATTGAACTGTGGACCCCTGTGCCTCGAGTTTGCCCAAGCAGGCACTTTAGACAACTGAGATAACCTAAAGCCCCCTTATTGAGCAGTTTCTGCTCGTCAGAAGAAATTACCAATAGCGTGAAAAGAACCCACAAATTTTGAAAAATATCTTAACCAATAATCACTCAGACAAAGGTCTTCTATCTACAATACATGAAGAACTAAAAATAAAAAAAAATGAGGGCCCCAGAATTTAAAGACACAGTCAAAACAAGGGCATCCCTGATGAATACATAATTCTCAGAGGAAGAAATACAAGAGGCAAATAAATTCCTGGAAAAATGCTCCACATCACTGACTATTCGAGAAATAGAAATTAAAACAATATTGAGATACTATCTCACCCCAGAAACAATGGCTATCATAAAGAAGTCAACTAACAACAAATGATGGAGAGGCTGAGGTTGGGGAAAAGCAACCCTTTCCCACTGAAAATATCATATCATAGAGATATATATGCACCCATGTTTATCGCAGTGTATTTTGTCACAATTTCTTAAATATAAAATAGAAGGAAAGTTTTGTGTGCACAGATGCTCATCACAGTCTTTCAGTAGCTGAAAACTGAAAATAAATGTCCAAGAGTGAGGATTGGTTAAGTAACTGTGGTATCTCTTCAATAGAATGTACTGTAGCCATGCTGATAGTAACATTACATATAATAGATTTTAAATAAAATTAAGCTTTCAAATACAACAGAATATACATTGAATAATTTAATGTTATAATTAAAATTTTCAAGAATATAAATATTTTCAAGACCAGAAGAAAGTATGTGAATGTGGCAATAGAATTTTTTTTTTTTTTTTTTTTTTTTTTAGCTTTCTTGAATTATCTAAATTTTCTTCAACAAAATATACCAT
This sequence comes from Octomys mimax, assembly GCA_002564305.1. Taxonomy (NCBI): domain Eukaryota; kingdom Metazoa; phylum Chordata; class Mammalia; order Rodentia; family Octodontidae; genus Octomys; species Octomys mimax. Next base: position 5,767 of record NDGM011218867.1, read on the forward strand.
TTTCTGAGGCCAGGGAGATAGCTCAGTAGATTAATTGCTTGCCTGGCAAGCACAACAACTTGAGTTCAATCCCCGTTACATTTAAAAAAAAGAAAAATATATATATATCACCTTGTTTTGGGGAAATGGATTATTTAAAATTAGAGGAAATATGGGAAAATATTTAAACTGATTTAGAGTGGAAGAAAAGGGAATAAGTTATGACTGGAAAAAGAACAAAGACAAAAAAAATCTGAAGAATACAGTGAAGAATTCTGAAAACCATCTTTATAGAAACACCTTATAGGGCAGGCCAAATAGATCAACAGATTAAAGCACCTGCAAGCAGGCAAGTGGGAGTTTGATTCCAAGGCCTGCTGTGCTGACCCTGTCCCCTGGGTGTGCTGAAATGGCAATTGACACTGGGCTTGGTGGCACCCTGTAATCCCAGCTCTTAGGATTCTGTGAACAGGGGAATCACTTTATGTAGTAATGAAACCATGAACATCCTATAGACCCTTCCCTAAAAATATACCAAAAAAAGACCTTACCATTAAAATTAGTCAACAATATGAATGAAAAAGATAATATTTTTATTTTATCATGAGATTGGATTTTTAAATAAAAATTGATGTTTTAATATGTTTTTCTGTGACCATGCTAATCAGGTGTTGTGGTAACACAGTAAAGAGTGTCTTCTGCATAAACATTTATTTTTCAAATTATTCTTCAATAATGTTTTGAGAGCCACCTTATTTTATACCGTGTGCAAGTAAAGCTAATGTCAACAGTGTAATGTGATGTGTTTTAACTCTCCTAAAGTCATTTATAGGAGGTGTATTATTTTACACTCTCAAAGGTTTCATGTCCTAAAAGCACTTGTCCTAACACTATTTCTTTTTCTGTTTCAACTCTTGAATGCATATTTGAGTTACAAAGGCTAATACAATTATATTAATTGTATTCAAACAACTAAGAAAGAAGACATTATTCATTCATTTCTCGTTTTCTTTGGACCTTGGAAAGTATCTTGGATCTTCCATAGCTTGCCAAGCCCTCAGATTTTTTAGATTGCACTCCGACTTCTTAATTATACAAATGTATTTTCCAGCTCTGATTGAAATGTGTTATGTGATGTAAATACCTATCTTCGTATTCTGTTTATACACATTCCTTTTTTAAAAAGTCCATCAATTGGTCCAGGAACAGAACTCAGTGGCACAGCACCTGCCTATCTGACACATGGTCTTGAGTTCAATTTCCAGTACCAAAAAAATTTAAATTTCATAGATTACTTATTTACTCAGGCTGAATGGAAACTGTTCACATTATATCACCAGCAGAAGTAGAATCTCTGTTGTCTCTTTCTCTAAGAAGATCATTTTAACATTTCTTAAGTTATAATCTGTGTGTGCAGTTGGGTGCCTGTGTGCAAGTATCAGTGTGTGAATGTATGAACTAGCAGTTTGTTGAGCAAAAATGTCTAGCATTTCTTAGCTGCTATTGCTGTTAAAAATTTTGTTTTTGTTTTTGTTTCATTGTTTGTTTTTCCTCCAATTTTATTTTTGCACCTTCATTTCCAGAGTGTTCCTATGATTCAGTTCTTGTTAGGTAGTTAAATTATGTATGTCTCAGTCTCTCTGTCCTCAAACACTCATGATTAAAAATGAATAAAACTGTTGTAAATTTTACCTCTAGAATGAACCTTCCTTTTCTCTGATTTTGATGATGGATAGATTTTCATTATGATGTGGTATACATGCGTGCCCATTTAAAGTTTAGGTGGACAGAAGGTGTAAAGACTTCTGTTTTACTAATGTTGTAATAACAAAAATTTAAATGTGCTTGTTTAAATTCAACAAACCCTTAGAGCCATGAGGTCTTGGGGGTAAGAGGTGCTTAAAACCAAATCGCACAGGAGCTGAACAAGTAATTATACGACAGACTTAAGATGTTACTGAACAAAGAGTGAGCTGATCTGGGAACAGGATGGCAAACAAAATTATATCCCAGGTATCCACAGGCCACGAAACAGATGGGACAGTATGCTTCTTCAATATTTTACCAAATTTTACAAAACAGAGTTCTCAGATGGCTAGCTGATTATTACATACTCTTGCAGTTTTTCATTCTAAATTTTTTAAAAATATTAATTGGAGGAATATTTTATTGAAGAATACAAAGGCTTTGTAATGTAATGTGTATTCTGAATTCAAGGTGGCAGGAAATAAAAAATAATTGGAGTGGAATTTCAATGTACTTTTCCCCCTGAGGACTAGCCTTTAAAAGCCCCCTCACCTCTGTATTAACTCTTTCAAAGATAGCATTATGGAAAGAGGGAGAAGCACATTTTAGGCATGCTAAAGTAGTACTGCAATTAATATTATTTTAAAGATTTAGAATGTTCTATGTTCTCCAGTTATTGAAAACATGATAGAAAGGGGACAAGGAATTCTATGTATTATTTGCTTCAAATTACTTCTCTGGAGGTCTGACCTTTTGCCTAAGTAAGGACTCTAGAGCTAGGTATTAGGGTTTAGAAGTCACCATAAACTCAAATGGATTTTTGTTTATTTATTTATTTATTGCGGAACCGGGGATTGAACTCAGACCTTTGTGCTTGGCCAGGGAAGCACTTGTTTTAATGAACTGTCTCCTCAGCTCATTCAAATTGATTTTTAAAATTTAAACTGTTATATTTTTTAAGGTAACTGGTTTTTAAGGTTCATCTTTGATTAAATAAAAAATCATAGCTATAAAATTTATTATGATATGACCACTAGTGTTACCACAAAATTGAGGCCATTGTATAGTTCTAGAAATATTTTCTCAAATAATTCCACTATGCATGTTCAAGTATGGGTTTTTCTTTATGAAAATTTAAAGAAAAAACCAAAATATTAATTTTTGGTAAAATGAAATGATTTTCTTTTAAAGCCACTGTTGAAGTCTCTTTCTATAGTGCTATAAGCAAAAAGAAAAAAAAAATTAGGTTCAAAATGGATTTCTGAGCTAGAAGCAAGGGTATATATATATATATATATATATATATTTTGCAGATCAAAGAGAATTAATTTATCATGACTTGTCTGGTATATCATAGAATACTGAGAAGAAAACATTAGTGTGGGAGAAGAAACTGAAGACTGTCTTCAAGAGTAACAGTTAAATCACCATCTAAAGTGTGAAGCAAACTTGCTAAGGAAGTCTGGGAGTAAAATTGGTTAAAAAGTGTATTTATTAGGCAATTGCTACAATATGTAAAGAAAAAAAAGCCTAAGATTTCAATGGATTGATAGCTTGATTAGATTCATATTAGGGATTTTAAGTGTGACACAGGGGGTCAGTTGTATATGGTAAAAAAAGAAAAAAATCTAAGGTGAGTTTTCCTGTAATGGAGAGTACTACATTAATCTTTAATTAAATTTAATCCTTCCCTGTGACATTCTTAGAGAAGGATGAAATGAAAGCAGTAATTTGTAAGTGACATAACAAAAAGTTAACCTAATGGTCTCCTCTACCCCTTACTTTTGTTGTGGTGGTTTTTGGTTTCTTATTGGCATAGATAGCAAATTCCTTTCCTGATGTTGAAGGGGAGTATAGAAAATTTAAGGAATGACAACATTTGAAATATCAAATACAAAATTAAAGAGAATTCAACAGGAAATTTTAGAAGGATTGTTATACAATGTTTAAGACCTGCGTAAATATGAAAGTTGTGGATGTATAGTAGAGGGTGATAGTCACTGTACTATACCTGCCATTCGTGTTTTAATTGTCAAAAAGTTAATGTTACCATAACAGGCTTAGAAAACAAAAAGAGTGGTGATAGTAGTGTTAGCTTACCTGACTCACTTTAGCTTCTGCAGTTTAGGAATAGAGAAAGGAGATAGCTAGACTTCTGAAGGGTAACAGTTCATTTATGTTGCTATACTTCTTATTTTTTCATCAGCTCTTGTCTCTGAGGGTTGCTGTTGCTGATTTGCTGATACTTGCCCCTTCCCCCATTTCTTTGTTTCTCTGTAAGGTCTTTTTATGTGTGGCATATGAGCAAGGTAGACCAGCCATTCATGTTTTAATTGCCAAAAAGTTAATGTTACCAGAAAAGGCTTAGAAAACACTAGTATCCTTGACCTTCATATGAAATAACTCTTAGACATGTTTTATACTGTTTCCTACAATATCCCATTAGAACTAAACTCTAATTTATAATAACTGTTACTAGGTTAATACATGATATCTTTATTGGCTTTATTCGTTTCTTTTATAAGTGTATAACAAAACACTAAAAAATTAAATGGTTTAAACAACAGACATTTATTATTTCTTCATTTCTATGGTATGTGTGCTTTTAACTGAGTAATTTTTGTTTACTCGGCGATAGTGGAAGTCACTCATGTTGCTACACTTGGATGGAAGTCTTTTGGGAGAAAAATGTCCATGATGATTTTACTTATAAGGACAACTCGAAACAACTGGTGATAAGTTTTGGTTGTTTCTGGGCTACTCTTTTCTTTCTTTCTTTTTTTTTTCTTTCTTTCTTTCTTTTTTTTTTTTTTTTTTT
>NDGM011218874.1:5957-17686 GCA_002564305.1 Octomys mimax
TCTCTCTCTCTCTCTCTCTCTCTCTCTGTCTCTCTCTCTCTCATTTCTCCTTCTTCCCCCGACCCTTTCTCTTTTTCTTCTTAGTGTTATCCTCCTTACTTTAATTTTTATAAAACACTTCCATGTATTGCTACTGGCCTTTTTCATATAGTCTCAAACACATACCTGAGTTTTATGGATGCCTTTAACTCTATATTTACCAGCAGAGGTTGAACACTGAAAGGGCTGGCCCCCTCTGTCAGTTTGTGCCCTAGGAAGTCACTCAAACAGGTAGAAGAATAAAAAGTTAAGAAAAGGTGAGTAAAACACCATGATTGGATCCATAAGAGCATAATGACTAGAGAGAATACTATCATGCCAAGTAGTAGAGCCTTAACATTCTTACCACAAAAAGCTTAATAAAATAGGTTAATATAAATATATATGTATAAAATTTCTCAAACTTCTAACGATTTTTTAAAAGTTCATAGTTTCAAATAATTAAAATGTTCATAAAAATAAAAACGAAGTCTAAGATTAAACAATTGGCAAATATCAACAGAGGAGGTGGCAGTGCCTAGAAGAATGGATGAGCACCAGTAGCTGCCACCCCGTCCTATGTCTGTACCAGGGCCATCTTTTGGGGGCTGGCAAAGAAAATAAATAAGTAAGTAAAAAGAAAAGTAGAGTATTTGGAAACAGGAAGGGGAGGGAGGAAGGCAGAGAGGAGAGGGATAGGGGACGCAAAAAAAGAATAAAGATGTATTACGTATGTGCACCAACTCTTCACATACTGTAATCACTATGTAATGTAAACATGTATTAGAAAGATAGACACAGATAGAGAGAGACAGAGAGATGGAAAGAGAGAGAGACAGAGTAAGAGAGAAATAGAGAGATAGAGACAGAAAAAGACAGAGAGAGACAGAGACACAGACACAGAGAGAGAAACAGAGACAAAGACAGAAGAAGACAAACAGAAAAAGAGAGAGACAGGTAGAAAGAGAGAGTGACAGAGACAGAAAGACACAGGCAGAGACAGAGAGAGCCAGCTGACTTGCTTCTCCTTCATTCCTATGGACTGAGAAGACAAAGGCACATTTTTAGGAGCCCAGTAGTCTTGCCATACTTCTTAAGTAAATCTGTTCTCCCAAGACCTTTTGTTCCTTCCCCAGCTTCATCAAATGTGAACGCTTTCTCTTTTCCTTGCCTTTTTTTGCTGATGACCGCCTCAGACATGATTAAGCAGCCTTGGTCAGATATGAACTTTGATTTTGGTTTCTGTGCTGTTGTTGTTGTTGATCATGACGATGATGTGCCGTTCAGGCTGGTCTATTTTTTTTATATTTTAGGGAAGGGTCTACACGATGTTCAGGGTCTCACTACTAGATCGAACTCATAGTGATTCGCCTGTTTACAGCCTCCCAAAAGCTGGGATTACAGGCACGCGCCACCATGACTGCTGTCCATGTAGCTGACCACCCTTGGGCTTTAAACCCATTCCAGGGCTTGCCAGCTCCTCTGATTAGGTGACTTCACTATGCTTTATTGACCAGTGCATCCTCCTAAAGTCTAAAGGTTAGAATTCCCTAGGGTTGGTTGTAGATTTCCTTTGTTCTATGTATACATTTTCCAGGTCATTTTATTGATGTCCTTGGCTATGAATGAAATCTACAGACCAAGAATTCTGAAAGCTGTAATTTTAGGACCAAACTTCCTTTTGAGATAGATTTTTTTTTCTCTTTTGCTTCTGGAGATTTATCCCAGGGCCTTGCACACTCTAGGCAGGCACTCTTACTCTGAGCTCCATCTCCCAGTCCACAAAATCCAAACTCTTGTAGCGAAAGTTCTCTTGACATAATCATCTTGGCAGATCAAAGACATGTGAAACTTCATGTTTAAAACCAAAATAGAAAGACTTACTCTACCTGACTGGATATAAAGTGGCGGCAGTCAGTTGAGTGAAACATTATATATATATATATATATATATATATATATATATAGCTGCTGTCCAGCAATGAGCGCATATGTATTAGGCCAAATGACCTTCAATAAAGACAACAAGGAAATTTAGTGATGAAAGAACCATCTTTTCAACAAACGAGGCATCTATATTTTTAAGAGATAAACTGTAATTCATACCTCACATTAAATACAAAAAAATTTGCTCAAAAGCAATTCTTATCCTAAAAGCAAAACCTAATATTATAAGACTTCTACAAGAACACATAGGAAAAAATGTTCCTTATATAGGCAAAGTAGGTTTGCTGCTGTTGTTGTTGTTGTTGTTAGACAGGACAGAAAAGACACAAACCATAAGACAATTAACACACTGAATGCATCAAGATGAAATACCGCTCTTTGAAGGAAACTGTTAGGAAATGCAAAGACTAGCCAAAGAATGAACAAAAATGTGTGCAAACTATATATATATATATAGATATATAGAGATATATATCTATATATATATATGATAGCTGTTAGCATCCAGAACATGTAAAGACTCTCTCAACTCAGTAATATGCAAGCAACTAACACTTTCTCTTTTTTAAAAATAAGAAGCAAATGATAGGAGCAGATCTTGCATCAAGGTGAATACTTAGTTGTCAAATAAATACATGAAAACATGCTCAACACGCTTAGTCATTAGAGAAATTCAAATTAAAAGCACAACGAGATCCTAATACATTCTTAATAGGATAGCTTAAGGATATTTTAGAATCTCACATCATCTAATTTTGGCAGTAAGGAGCAAATGGAATAGTCACATATTGCTGATAGAAATACAAAATGATATCACCATTTTGTAAAGTAGGGGGTTCATTCCTTATAAATTTACCAAAGCATCTATCATTTTATTTCTAAGTATTCATCCAAATGAAATGAAAATCTGTCAACACCAGAACCTGTATGTAAAAGTTTCATATCAGTGTCCCTTCAAAACTGGCAAGAACTAGGCATATTATAAGCCTCTCTGCACTTAAAAGTAAATAAACTGCACACTCTGCTCAGCAATTAAAAGGTCTAGCTCATACAGCCATATGGATGACTCTTGCACACACCATGACAGGTGGATGCCTACATATTTAATTTAATTAATATGATATTGTGGAAAATCAAAATTGTAGGAACAGGAAAAAAAGATGGCTGGCAGCAATGTGAAAGGGAAAAGTAAATAACTACAAAGGGAATCAGAGAACATTTTAAGGCAATTCTGGTAATAGTTTCATGAAAATAACCATTCTCAAAAATAGTGTAAACATCATATTGTCTCCCTAGCATCAGAACCTGAAAGAGTACATAGGATCTGAAAAGTACAATAGGTACTGTAAAAGAGAAAGAAAGTGTTCAAAGCTAAGGAACAACTAGGATGAGGAAAAGGAGAAAAGAAAAAAAAAAAAGAAGGAAAAAGAAAAAAAAATATATATATACACATATATATGTATTTACAAAGGATAGCTTGGATAATTTACTACTGATTTCCATTAGTCTATTAATTTAGTCTTATAAATTAGTCTTAGTTAATGCTTAAATTTTCTTTCTCATTCCTTTTAATTTATTATAAATTTTGGCCTATCTTACAGGCATATGTCTGGTACTATGAATAACTAATTTAAAGACAACAATATACTACAAAACAACGATTGTTGAACTGCTATCATTTTGTTTAGTGAAATTCTGTATCATTTCTTTTTCTTTTTTTTTCTTTTTTTACATTTTTTGTATTCTTTTTAAAATTTTTTAAAATTAAAAAATAGTGAATTTTACCGTGAATCTTACTACATGTAAATTCTACTTCTACTAACCCTTCAAAAATCTAGTTTAACATTCACCCCAATATGTATGTTTCTTCCCCAGGTTTTTCCATCTGAAAAGCCAGTATTGCTCTCTGTCCATTTTCTGAAACCAGAGACTGGAATTTCTTTGCCTTCATCCCCCCTCCACCAACTACCTCTAATCCAGCTCTAAATCCCGCTATGCCACTTCCAAAATCCAGTGCAAAGCCGTCTCCTAATCTTCTTAACAGGAGTTGCCTCCTGGCCCAAGCCACCATGCTGTCTCATAAAACACTCGGTTGCTTCCCTCCAGTCTGCCTGCTTTTGTTATTGCCCCTCAGACCCACTCTGCCTAATTCCAGAATGACAATTTCGAGTAAAAATTAAATCACACTATATCTTGCTTAGAATATTTCAACGTCTGCCTTTTAGGACCCTGTACCTTGGCCTCCAGAAGGCCCTGCTATCCAACCTAGAGGATGTCACCCCGGAGCTGTCCCCTCTCCATCCGTCCTCTGGCCCCTCCCACCACATCCCTCATCGACCATACTCCGGCACTGACTCTGAACTCCAAGTCGTAGCTCTCCTAGAAAAACACCTGGGTCCTGCTATTCCCTGGTCTCTACTCTTCTACCTCATAACCTCTTCCTGAAAGGCTGGCTCTTTCCTATTCCTAGAGAAACCCTTACACATCTTACCGATGTTCATGCCTGACCTTTGCTTTCTCTTCCCTTGCACTCCCTCACATTTTAAATTATTTACAGTATTTATGAATTAATTTTATTAATATGTTATCCCCTACTGAACTATATATTCTCTAAGAGAAGAAACTACTTTTTTCTTTTTTACTTATCATTTTACTTGATGCATAGGAGAAGCTGAAAAAGTGTTCATTAGGTGAATAAATAAATTAATATTTTATTGAAATACATTTTAAGGTTGTAATGAGATTATCACTGAATGTCCTCTCCCAAAGATGTCAACATGCCTGCATACCTTAGAGCCCTGGAGCATGGGAACACCTACTGGATAGGCTGAGTGAGGAGAGGTCACTAAGTTTCAAAACTTAGAGTGTAGGGCTCCTGGTGTCCGTCACCCAGAAAGGCTTACCTCGCCACACCAATTGCTTGGCACAGAGAATGGAGCTTGGTGTTGTACAGAAGTGCAAGGCTGTGTGTCCACTTAGGGAGTAGCAGTTGAGCTTAGCCCCATGGTCGCAAAGGATCTTCACACAGTCCACATTGGCCATTTCACATGCCACGTGAAGAGGGGTCTTCCCATTGGGTCTGCAGTTGATTGTGGCATTGTGGTCCAGTAGTACCAGAAGGCATTCCACATGCCCAAACAGGACCGACAAGTGCAAGCCTGTGGCCCAGGAAGACTTTAATTTGTAACTCGGCAACCAATAACCTGAGAAAGAAGAACAAAAAAGAAAGAAAGCGCTGTTTCATTTTTTTTTTTTTTGAAAATGTCTTTGGGTTTTGTGAGTTTTACATATTGAGGAAAAACTGGCCCATGGGTTATAGAGTAGTAGTTGGTAGATCTGACAGTGTTTTGTTTAGTAATATACTTAGATGCACTTGAGTGATTAGGCTTTCTAAGTTTCTGCCTAACTTTCTTTCTTTGTAACTTCTTTCCTCTTTCTTCTTTTGTCCACCTTTCTCTTGCTTTTTTTTCCTTCCTTCCTTCCTTCCTTTTTTCTTTCTTGTTTTGCCACAGTCTGGGGACTAACCCCAGAACCCCACATATCCTAAGCAAGCCTGTACCACTGCACTCCTTTCCCAGCTACTTATTTTTGAGACAAGATCATCCCGTTTCTCAGATGAGCCTTTAACTCGCGATCTCCCTGCCTTCTCTCCTCCCAAGTGGCTGGATTACAGGCATAAACTTACACACCTTGCTCTTTTCCAAGTTCTTTCTGTCTGTACTATTTGTACTATCTTGTTCCTTAGGTACTTTACCTTCTTGGACCTCAAGGGGATTTTAGTTTGATATTTCCATTTCTGTGGTTGTATTTTATTTTACAGGATGAATTACAGGAGACATTTTTAAAACCCTCAGTCATCGAGAATTTGTCTTGAATAATGCAAAGCTGTTAGTTTACAAGCTTTTAATTTTTATTCCAGTTTAATTATCTTCCCTATATTTGTGTCAAGTCCAAAGCACAAATGTTTCAAATATTCTTTTAAAAATCTGTCACACATTCCAAAATTTTAGTTGCATACCTGTTGATTGATACATTACTTCTTTCCAAAACATAATTAATACAAAACACTAATTTGTACACAATCCAATATTTTTCAAAATGATCTGGAAAATATAGGCAAAGAAAAAAATAGCAACAGGTCAAGAGTACAACAGGTACACAAAATATAAACTACATCTTCTGTGATACAGCTGCACTGTAAATTGGCCTTTGAAGTTCTTAGCATCCTAAATAAACAGGAAAACTAGATGTATTTTATACTCTGATGTGCCTACAAACTAGACACATATTAGTTGGCCAAGAGATGAACTGTTGTTAGTAGAACTGAGATTTTAGATAAAATGTTAATAACTACTCTAAGGCTTTTTTATTCTCCTCCTTCCCAACCTTTTCCCTCTGACCCAACTTTTTTATTTCTTGAGCTACTCTTTCTTCTACAAGTCATCAACAGTTGCCACACTTGACAAGCTGTGACATGAGTGTATAAGCCTATGTCAGCATCTATAGTCGCAGCACTCTAAACTCAGTATGAGTGGAGATTGGAACCTGTGTAGAGAAGGATGCACTACTGAAGGCAAGACAAAGATGTGGAGATAGCTGAACAGCCTCATAGAGACCTGAAAGTTGAAACAACAAAATGAACTTGAACATGAACACTTCAAAAGATGGCCTTGAGCTGTAAAAATCTCACAAATAAAAAGTAATCAAATGTGGTTTAGTTGTCAGGTATTTAAGGAAAAACCTAGAGATTTGAGTTGACAGAAATTTCAAAATCAGTGGGAGGGAGCTGCCTAGAAATTTATGCAATCTTAACTCACATTAATCAGAACCTGATGCTCTGAAAAAGAGATGCAGAGATTGTATTTCTCACTAAATAGATGAGGCCAAAATAAATCTAAAATATTATGATTATTTCAAGAACCAAACTTTACAAGAAATGATGAGCAACCAGAGGCATTCTAAGAATGATGATGACCATATTAAGGTGAGCCTGGTGACCAGTACTAAAATTCTCTCAATTAAGTAGGAAGAAAATACACATTTACCACTCCTGGGAATCTCTTCTACAAGCAAAATAATTCATGGGTGAAATACCTTATAGGATCACAGTACTACTCAATTCCAAGAAGCACCACTTGCATTGTACTCTGTGAAGGATAAACCTGGGAGTTACTGGTCCTGATAACCTGGTCTATCCATCACTGCGTGTACTACAGCATTGGCCCTTATAGTTAAATGGACTGAACACAGCCATGCTGTTCTATAGAAGAGATTAACTCAATCATATAGCACATTCATTCCACTTAGTACTACATAGCCATTAAAAAGAATGGGTCAATTGTGTATAGACTCAAATCAATAGAGTCAAGATATATTATAGTATGTAATCATGTTCAAATCTATTTTTAAGTGTTTAAATACCCTGAAGAAAAAAATCTGCTTATAATGGTGGCCTCCAAGAAAAACCAGGAACTGGGAGATAAGGACATAGATATACTTGTTGCTAAGTGACCCCTTTATAACTTACAAATTTAGAGTCTGATACATGTATTAAATTTTTTTTAATTTTATAAAATTGAGCCAGGGATATAGCTCAGCAGCATAAGTGTCTGCCTGGCAAGTGCAAGTTCCTGAGTTTGATCCCTGGTACAGTAAAATAAAATAAACAAAATTTTATAAATAAAAATAACATCCTTCAGCCAAAGGAAAAACAGAACTTAATTTAAAGAAACCATTTACAGGGTCATACACAATGCTGATTAAACCCATGGGCATAGATCAACATAACTCAAAGTTTACCTTTCTGTAGCCAACACCTTATGCCTAAGAACACACACACACACACACACACACACACACACACACAATCCCTTTGCCTTTCCTGCATTCTAAGGTCACCTTTCTCCTGAACCCACATCTGCCCTAACTCAAATCAGCTTTTTCAAAAGACTTTCACTTACTTTATCCTAAGGCTTAATGGATCAAAGATTGTTTAAACTGTGCTCCCTCCTGTGTTTATCTAAATTTATGTTGGAATCGACATTCAGCCATCAAGTTCCAAACAGTGATTTGAGACACTGAGAAGGATGATCTTCGGTGAGAAGGATTTTCCCAGCAGACCCACGTGTCTTAGCATCGGAGTCAACTGAGTTAGGAAGCGTCCACCTAGTGTGCGTTCACATGTGTGGACAGATGTGCACATGTGCACAACGTAGGGGTGCAGGTATAGCTACACCTGTCTATACGTTTCCATTTAGCTGTGTACATTGAATGCGTGCTGCAAGCAGAATTCTTAAGCTAAATCGCATGCAACCTGCTTTGATCATTGACCATAAATGAATCCTATCAATACCAATACATAGTCATTTTAATACTCAAATTTCCTCAGCAAACAATTTGCAAAGAATTGTTTGTCTATCTGTTTTTTTATCTTGGAGAGAAGCTGGTTCCAAATGTGAAAGCCAAGGTATATTTTGCCTGCAGATTAGACTCACAGTTGAGGCAGCTCTGGTCTGCAAAGATTGGAAGCTCGTGCCTGCTTCTTTGATGAAAAGAAAAGATGATCTCCAAAAGGGGGCAGCACAGAGCTGATTAAGAAAACACCATTTTGATGTAAAAATCAAAGAAACACAGACCATCAGTACTAGAGGAAGGATTCTGCATTCCGAGCCTTTCATTTTCCAGATGAGAAAACTGCCAGTTTTTAGCCTGCCAGCGCCATAGGTCTCGCCTGCCTCAGCCCAAGCTTGTGGGCCTGGAGAGCTGCAGTGTAGAGTTTCCATCATTCTTTGTCTTGGTGGAGGCAGAGCTCCAAGCCTGCTTTACAAATTGCAAAGAAAGAAGATTCTGCATTCATTTGTAACGTGTCGCATCTCTCACACGGAAATGCATTTGCTTGTTGATGTTTCGCCTTCCTCCTAAGTTCCCAGTAGCACCTGGAGAATTCATCTGTCCTGTTCATTGCAGGAATCAGTCATCCTTGTCTTCTCCATCAGTTTCATCTGCGTCTTCCATAATTAGAACTATTAACTGGTAAATCAGGCTCACAGACCACGAGGCCTGGGAAAGGAGCCAATCCCCGAACAGAATCGCACCTACGACTCGCTGCTGCTAGATGGGACTGCATGCAACTGAACAAGTCAGCTGCCCCTAGAGAGGTGGAGGGGACACATGGGCATGGCCCTGGGTCAGGGCATGCTGGCGTTCATCCTAAATCTGTTTTAGGACTTTGGTGTGAGCTTGGCTTTAGGGGCTCCTAGACAATTTACCCTTGAGCTGAGCAGGAAAGCCTGCTGCACTGAACAGTGAGAGACCACCCACATGTGTGCACCACCTACAATGGGGCTAGGGACCTGGGTCACCATATAGAAAGTGTGGAAGTAAGTACACATACCCTCATGGAGGACTGAGCCCCAGGTAGAGTGACCTTCAAACACCTTCGGTGGGACTGTCTGTCAACATACTTGTGTGGGTGCTGAGATGCAAAGAGATTGGGGCCGGGGAGATGGCTCAATAGAATAAGTGCTTGCCCAGCAAGCGCAAGATCCTAAGTTCAATCCCCAGTACAGAGAGAGAGAGAGAGAGAGAGAGAGAGAGAGAGAGAGAGACCAGAATCTGCCCCACAAACTAGAACCACCTCTGCTCCCAGCATGCTAGCAACACCATGAAGTGACCTACCAAGATTTATTTTTTGACTGTCCTTTCCTCCATAGAGTTTTTCCAGATTCAAAGCCTACAATGTGGTTTATTCTTAGTGTTTGTATTTAAAAGACCTCCTGTTTACCTACAGATGCTGGGCTGCCCTGTCCTGTGAGCTCCGGCTGTACAAAAGGACAGAGGTAGGAAGTAGCAGGAGATGGTGCCCTGGGGGGCTGGGTAGGAGAGGAAAGAGTCAGACTGTTTCTCGTGTAAAGTGCTCACTGTCCACCTGAAGTCTGAAGTCTGTGCACAGTGATGGCTCCTTTGAGAAGAGGTGGTGTTGGCAAAGGGCTTACCAAAGAACAGGGGGAGAGAGAGAGAGAGGGAGAGAGACAGGCAGGCAGACAGACAGACAGACAGACAGACAGACAGAGACAGAAACAGAAACAGAGAGACAGAAACAGAGACAGGGAGACAGAGACAGAGAGACACAAAGAGAGACAGAGACAGACAGAGATAGTTTCCCCCTGTGCAGACCACACAGAGCTTCCAAACACAGGTTCACCTTTTTCCTGCCCCAGACCCTGACGAATAATCTGCTTACATAATTTCACTTCCATAACACCACAGACCCTCTGCACACAGGAGCTTAGAGAGGGTGTTAGCAAAGCCTCTGTTTTACAAATGAAGACAAATCTGCTAGGATTTCTAGTAGAAAGAGTCCATGTAAAATAGTACTGATGGAAGTCAAACTCTCATACTCCATCTCCCCACAATCTTAATGTAGCCATCTCCGAGCTGAAGCTACAGAGCACTTCACCTCCAAACCAGCATTGCTTACAGCTAAAAGGTCTCAAAGAAATTGCCAAGTTTTACCTTTGCAAAAATATGCAGATTGCCCTCTGATGTGTGTACATGGGAATGTTTAATTTAAACTTGAAACCAGAGAACTATGCCCATGTGGCTGGACAGAAAGCCCCTAGCTCAGGAAGTGTGGGAAGGAGCCATGTGTTTTGGCCATCTTTGGACAGAAGGGATTGGCTTTGATCCAGCATTTGGGGACAGGGGGACTGTACACAACTCCAGGAAAACTTCAGCCAAGCCAAGTGCTCTGCGAACGTTGCCAACCACAACGCCACGAGCCCCCGAGCCCTGCACAGCAGAGGCTTCTGCGATTACAGCCAAAGGTTACAGACACGGCTGAGGCCAGATTAGCAGATATTTGCTCTGCCTGCACGCACTTGCTGACACGCTCCTGGAGGATTATAAGTGGAGGCGCAGTTCTTGGCTATTTTTTAACAGCTAATGTGTTTAGAATAATTCTCTGAGTTCCTCTTGGGAGGGAGGAAGGCAGCAAGCTGAAAATGAAAACATTTAAAAGCTAAAAGTTTGAGCATCCCAAAAAGGAAAAGAACTCTGACAGAGCAATAGGAAGCAGGAGAGAAGGTTTCTAGAAACAAGAAAAATCGGGTGATAAGGCGCTTGTTGATCAGGAGAGTACAAAGAACTTGTGATATTTGCAAAGCAGTTGCTACACAATAAAGTACATAGAATACCTGCCAGAGAGTTTTCAAGTGAAATCGTTCATTGGTTATTTTAATTAAAAAGATGACTACCACCCATGGAAGCAGAGCTTGTGGGTCATAAATGAGGTACCTAAAGTGCATTCCACTGATTAATAAAAGGACTCTGATGACCTTGCTGACCATAAAATTCCATAGCGAGAAGATCAGTTTGGTAGGCTGCCTGTATCAGTAATGAGCCGAAAGACATACGTCCAAGGGACAGCCAAAACCTGTAGTTGAACAGACCTTTGGGAACACCGTTAAGGACACTCGCTGTCTGCAGAACACTACAAACCAACACACAGTGCCTGTGTGGGGCCAGGAGAGTTCTTCTGAGTTGGCTTGCACTCTAGAGACTGTCCGCTAGTCATGGAATAAACTTCGTGTCATGACATCCCTTAACTATTCAACTACTGATTGTACCCAGCAGTTGAACATTCCTGCATTCGTGTTTTCTTTATGTCATTTATTTATTTATTTATTTATTTATTTACTTTATTGAGAAACAAACAGCAATGAGACACTTTCAAAACCGATTAGTAGGACAGTTTCAATAATTAA
>NDGM011218919.1:1117-17039 GCA_002564305.1 Octomys mimax
GCACCACATGCCAGCCAGCCCTGCCCCCTGGTGGGCTGAGCTGGCCACACACACACACACAGATAAATAAATAAAAATTAAAAAAGAGAATTATAATAACAGATAGGTAATAAAAAGTAAGGAGATAGAACATTCTCAAGGGGAAAAAGGATCCATAGGACAGGTGAGGAAGGAGGGAGGGAAAGGGTAAGGGATGAACAAAAAGGAATGGCACTGTGTTTGTTGCATGTACTAACTCCACACAAAGAAGGTAAACATTACATACTGCAAACCAAATGTACTGAAAAGGGAAGGAGAGCAAAGGATGGAGGAGGGGGAAGGGGATGAAGAAAGGAATTAAGCTGGGTCACACCCATGTACCAACTTCTCACTAGGAATATAGATATTATGCACACACATGTACTAATAAACTAAAATGAAAACAAAGAGGGACAAGGCTAAAATTAGGAGAGTATAGTGACTGATCAGTGCAAGATCAGAAAAAGAATGTCACTGACAGAGGTAGGCTTCCAAGTGTTACAAGTCCTCATAAAATCTCCCTAGGCTCAGGAAGAAGAGACCACAACTCTTCCTGGCACACCATCAGTCTGTAGCTCAGGTCCCCACGGAGGTGTAACAGCAACACTTCCACTTGGGTGGGGTTTTTTGTTTTTTGTTTTTTGGGGTTTTTTTGGTACTAGGGATCAAACTTAGGACCTTGCACTTGCCAGGCAAGCAGTTATTCCACTGAGCTGTCTCGCCAGCTCCACTTGGTTTTGATGTGAATGTTTAGACTCCAATTACTTTCACCTTGTTGATATACCATATTGCCTTCCTTCAGCGAAGCTAAGGATGTAAAGTAAAATAGCACAAATTGTCCTACTGCCTTAGGAGGAAAATGAAGACTGATCCAGGAAGCCTCTGACAATTTATCTCTGTAAGATTGTAAACTCAAAACCAGTCATTTTCACGGTCTCTCCCAAAGCCTCTGTCAATCTCAATGCTATCTATTCAGCAACCTTCTTTCACTTGTGATCCACATCATCCTATTAGTATCATTTTACAAGTTGACAAGCAACTTGGCATTCGCCTTTGGAAGCAGCTTTGGGCTGAGTTCATGTTGTCTGCAGAGATTTTTAATTTTTTACAAAAAGATCTATTAGTGGGATTTGTGCCTGGTGTGGCTAGGCAAGTTAGCCTATTTTTTATGTTTAAAGATGTGGCGCACAACTAAATAACATTTCCATTCTGTGCATCTGGGAAACTTCACTTAATTTTGTCCCTGACATGGAAGATAGCTTTAAGGTTTTCTTTCCTCTCTTCCTTTGTTTATTCTTTCCCAAACTTTTCCTCTCTTCTCCTAGTCTCCACACCATTGGATTGTTCATCTTTAATGGCTTGGAAATAGGCTTGCTGTGGGATTTTCCACTTATTATCTAGTGGAATGGAATTTTTAGAAGTGTTTCTATCATCTGGCTGCATGTGGGTGATGAGACAAACTCTGTCCATGAAGGCAGGAAGGGTATTTCAATGCACACCTTCCCAGAATGGCCGGGGCCTCCAGGAAAGCTGGCTAAGACAGTATATGAGACACGACCAACAATTGAAAAAATAAAAAACTAATTGTGGACCTTAAAGGACTTTGACATATTCTATTTACCCCTCCTAACCAGTCCCCAGAGAACCCTCACAGAAACGAACCTATGGTGGCTGTCCTTTGTACAATACTCACCTGTGGTAGCGCTAGATATGGTAGTGATAGCTCGAGGTACCACATGAGGCAATGAAGAACATAGCTCCCTCAGTGTGACAGTTTTGCAAATAATCAAATGTGGATGTGTTTAATTTTGAGTATCTATTGCTGGCTTCACTATCAATTTGCTGAACATTTAGCAAATTCGGTAAGAATTTGGGCTCTGCTCATGCTATTGTGAAGTACAAGTGGCACACACTCTTTCCAAAGCAAGGGGTGGAGAAAGGAGCACTGTGGACACACTGGCCAGTGAGTCTCGCCTTCCATTCCAGGCTAGGTCCCAGGTGGGTTACCTCTTGTAGGAGTATAGGGGTTAGCTGTTTCTAAATAAATAAGAGGCCTTCTTTTTCAGCTAAAGAAGCATGAAAGACATTAAGCTACCCTAAACTCTTCTGAGGTAAACCCAAGTTGGCAAAAGGTAGAGCGCAGTGATGATTTCCACAACTAGGGGGAGCACGAGCCAGGGCAGAGGCTGCAGTAGAGGGCCTCCTCGTGTTCAGGGCACTCACCCATCACAAGGTGGTACAAGGCAGGCCTCACATGCTTCTGGAACATTTTGTCCATGCCCAGGAAAGTGCTACAGGGTTTTACACACAGTATCTTATTTAAATACAACTGAATAAGGTGGACATGATTTGAGGAAACTGAAGTCCAGGAACCTCGTATGATTTACTAAAATCAAGGCTCTAGCAGGGCTACATTCCTTTCTTTGGGTCCTAAGGGAGAATCCACTGCCTTGTTTTTTTCTAGAGCCTAGAGACCACCCATGTGGTTTGCTTTGTGGATACTTGCATCATCATATATCGTTCTCTGACTCCCCTTTTCCATACTTTAAGTGTCTTTACAATGATTTTTGAACCACTTGGGTAAACTAGGATCCTCTTCCTGTCCTAAGATCTTCTGAATAACAACTAATTTGATCTGTAACCTTGATTCCATTCCTTCCATTTACAATAACACATTCACAGGCCTTGGGATATGGACATCTTTGGGGAATGAGACATTCTTCTTTCTAAAGCCGCATTCTCCTAACACAGCAAGGAACATGATTTTTTTTCTTTTTCTTTTTCTTTCTTTCTTTCTTTTTTTTTTTTTACCTACTTCTACAACACACCGTGAACTTCTCTTACTGTCTACCATGGAGCTTGTTCCATAGTCAGGGACAATTATAACTTCTAGAAGTGCTTGCTACAGAAGGACAGAGAAAGTACATTTAGACAGAAGGCTAGCAAAGACTTCCTGAAAAGGGATTGCCTTTGTTCTCACTGTTTATTTTGCCCTAATGCTCTACTGATTTTCAAAAATGTTTGTGGAGTAAATGAATAAGCAAAGGTGAGATCTGAGCTTGTCCTTGTATGGCAGGTGCCACTTACAGCTCAGAATTTAAAACTTAGCCTGGAGCTCAGTGAGGAGATAAGAGTAATGTCTGGCACTGAGGACTCACAGAGGGGGAGTCTGCATTACACAGATGTGGAAGCAGGCTCTGACGCGACGGCTCCCAAGTGCCATTGCGGCGCTGCACGATGCACCTGCACCGTCTCCCTTTGTGATCTCATTGAGAGGCTAAAAATGCTCACCTGTGTATACTTAGACCTGATTTTTCCTTGAAACTCTACAGTCCCGTATCTAAGTGCTTCCTCACTAAAAAGCATCTGTAATATGCACATAATAAAAAAGAAATAAAAACATCTAAAATGCCTCAGATGGACTTCATATGATCCAAGATAATCTTGTTTGTTTCACACCTCCTCTCAATTTTCTTTTGCCCCAGGCTTCTACATCTCAACAAATGGATTCTCTGTTTTTTCATTTGCTTACGAGGACAGGGCCAGGCAGATGGCTCAGTGGAATAAGCGCTTCCCTGGCAAGCTCAAGGGCCTGAGTTCAATACCCGGTTCCACAAAAAACAACGAGGACAACCAAGGAATCTTTGTTGTGTTCTCTATCCCCCTGTTCCAAATCTCACACTCAACTCATCAGCGAATCCTATCTATTCTACTTTTCAAATATTTGTGAGATTCTACTACCATATATCTCTGCCACTAATTTCTAGTTCAAACCACATCATCACTCAACCAGGATTCCTCCAAGAGTTCCCCAAATGAACTTCCAAGTTTCCTTATTGTCCCTTTATTCTCAACAAAGTAGCTGGAATAATTTTTTTTGGGATTCCAACTATGCTTCCATTCCAAGACCTCTGGTGTCTCTGCACCCAGGGTCCTCAAGACAGCCTTCTGGTCCCTACACCACCCAACCCCAGCCCGCCTACTCTCTCTGCCCTCATTACCTGCTGCCCTCTCCTCTCTCACCTGTGTACTCTGCTGATGAGGTGAGTAGAAAACCCTCCATACATTCTGGAGGGAAGACCACATGGCCCTGAAAGGGAGTTGTAGAGCTGAGAGGACAGAGCTGACCGCATAGGCCAGAGGACAATCTCAAATACCAAGTAAGAACAAGGCACTGAGAACTAGCTCATCAACTTTGATCAAAGGATGGGATTCCCAATGGTATTTTTTGACAGGTCGTTGATTTGCTTTTCCAATTTCTTTCAGGTATACTTTTAAAAGTGGTAGTGGTGTATGTCAAACACCTTGATGCCTCTGAGCCAACATCAAGAAGCCCAAAGTCCTGTTCTCCTTAAAATACACAGTTATCTGTCCTCCTTTAAACACATGTAATGGGCTTGACCTTGATTTCCCACACAGGTTTCTTGTTCTCAGACGTCTTAGTGGAGCAGGTGTTTCCTCTTCCTTGTATGGTATAAATAGACCCCTAGTGGGTGTGTTAGTTTATTCAAATACTGACTAGGTTTTTCCTCAGGGAAATGAGTGACTTTTCTTTTGTTTGATGTTTACCATCTGAGATGGCTGCTGAGAGAGGCTAAGGCTGTAGGATATTCCTTTCTCCATACATCCAAATGAAATCATCATGATCTTACCTAAGTAATGCCTTCATGTCCAACTCTCTGTGATCTGTCTGGCAGATGAAGCTACACTGAGGCAAGCAAGTGTGGCCTTTTGAGTCATACCTGAGACCAGGCCCCTTTGATAGCTTGCTTTGTACTTAACCACTGTAATGAACTGGACACAGCTCCATGGCTCTAAATGTCATCCTCAGCCTGCTGGAATTTTCCCTTCTCTTACTGATTCCTTTCAAAGGCAGTTTCCTTCTCCCCTGCCCCTCCAGTGTGCAAAATCAACTCTTCAACTAGAAAAAATCCAGGAAAGATATACAAACACAGGAAGAGCCACTGCCCCAAACAGCCCAGTGCAGGAGACTAAGAAGCACGAAGACTGACAACCTGCTCAGCGAAGTGGGAGGAGGGAAGTTAGAAGGAGAATCGCTGTGTTCCTTTCACAATAAATTATCCTACATGAAACAAAATCGTACCTCTCATTCTATGTAACCTCATACAGACAGGCTCTTCTTCCCTCTTTATAAAACGGTTGTCCTACAAGGTTGTGATAGCAGATAAGTCTCTCAGCTTTTCAAAAAAAGCAAGATATCAGTAATTTAGTTATTCAATCTCTCAGAAAATACTATTGTCCATCTTATGACAGGCACCAAAGATAATGCATAATGTTCTAATGAGGTTAACAATCTGCTGAGAAGACAAGAGGATTACATCAAAACAAGGCAGCAGCCAGTCATGTAAAATCAAGAGAAAGAGCATCTGGGTCACAGAGAACCGCTGATTACTCCAAAGGCTTTCAAGAGAAAATTATCAGTGCACCCTAGGAATCCTGACAAAGGCCACTGTGGCTGGACTGTGACGGGTAAAGAAGGAGGAGACAGAACACAAATCAGTTCACAAGAAAAAGACAGGGAAATAGTTTGATTTTACATTAAGCACAGTTGAAAGAGTGATATGTTCTGATTTATGGTTTAAAAGATCACACTGTTCTCTATGTAAAGACTTGAGTCACAATAGAAAGGTTGACCATTTAGAAAAGAAGGTAGATGGCTTGGGATATCCAAATCTGTAGAATTGTGCAGCAGCTAAGTAGTTTTAGCTGGTTTTCCACAGCCTCTGTGTGCATGCATTTAGAGTAAAGCACTTTCCTCTGGGATCCATAGGATCTAGGCCTTGTTACCCTTTCTAAGCATCTGACCACCTAATCTTTGTGTCCTCGAAGTGTGCTAACTTCATGGATCAAAGTCATGGGGCCATAGTGCTATTAAGAGGTCATGTAATGCACTCTGCCTCAGCTTGGCTACAGTTATACCATGAGTGCCCATAAGCCTGAGGGTTGATAATGGAAGCCCCACCTTGGGTTTGGGGGCAATAATCCATAGGCTATGGCCTGGATGGGGTGAAGGGAAAGAGGGAAGGGAGGCTGGTTGCTTACTGCTTTGCTGCCTTCTGCCTGCGTGCCATGAGCTCTTTCTCTTCTGCAGAACCCCTCTGTCATGCCACCCTGCCCTGGAACTAGCTCACTGTTTGCTGAAACCTCTACAAGCTGTGAGCTAAAAACAAATTTTTCTTCTTTTAACTTGTGGGTGTTATTTTTGTTTTGTTTTGTTTTAGCAATGAGTTAACTAAGATAATACTGCAGGCATATATATATATATATATATATAGAGAGAGAGAGAGAGAGAGCACATATTTACAGTACATAATAATACATTCATCTTGGGGAGTTGGCACATCTACATATTGCATTTTAATCCTCTTTGCTTCCCTTGTCCTCCCAGGTGGATACATCTTAAGTTCATTTCCTAATCAGGAAGTTTTCCTTCACAACAAATCACAAAATTTATTTTTATGTTTGAAAGTAATGTTACAAGTATCATTCTTTAGTTTCTTCTTAAGAAATCAACAGTGGGTACTTTAGCTTATTTTTATTCTCTTAATATTGTCTTATTTTCCTCCTATTCTTTTCATTCCTTTATGGACTCCTTCTCTTAAAAACCCAGAAGTCAAACAAGATTTGCAAACTATAAAATGCTCTGAACAAAGCTAGTAATTACAAAAGATTGCTTTCAGACTAATAGCCCCTGTAGTCTTCTGTCATAGTTGTCACTTCATTGGCCTGTAGGCTCTCTCAACATACTTGCATGAGTTGGGTTGGTAACTCTCCTTCAACTGTGAAATTTTCATATGTGTGCATATCATCCTGCATGTCCATCTTTAACTGTTTATGAGATACATTCATGTCTCTCTTTGTCTCTGTAAAACCAGCACATGTTCTGGGAGGCCAGGAGAAGGACCCCTTTCTCTGCAGTGAACCTTGTTTTAAATTACCAGCTCCCACTGGGTTTTTCTCTGAGAGAAGCTGAGTCCTCCTTCTTCCTATGTTCAGTGCAGCCATTCTGCTTGGGTCACAGCTCTCTAGGGACCAATGCTTTCTACGTATTTATTTATTCATTCCTTGCTCGATAAGGAATACTGGAGAGTCCAGCACTGCTCTAGTTTCTGAAGAAACTAATGACCAAAACCCCATCAATTCCCTGTCCTCATGAGTTGTAAAACAAAGATAGTACAGTGCAAATATAAATAAGCTTGAGCTTTGGGGTCATATCTCATGAAAGGGACTTTTTATTTTCTTGCATAGTTCCCTCCCCCCTTTAAACACAAGGCTGTAGAAGAGCGGCACTATTCGGCTAGCTCCTAATCATAATGAGTCCCTGGTAGGGCTAAACTGGACAGTACGCACTAGACTACAAGTGCTCTTTTCAGCACATGGTGCTAATGGAAAATGTTTGAGACACCACTTGAACTGACAGACATGATTTGTGTAGCATTTCTTATTTGAGGGAATATTCATAAAATTTAGTAGGTACTACCATGGATCTTGGACTGAAAGAATATGAGCAATGTGGAAAAGACAGAAAAGCAAGAAGCACTTGAAGCTTCTTTGTTGGAGTGGAAACTCTTACTTGAGTGAAGCTCTGAAGTCAGACTTCCAAACTGCAGTAGACTGTGAGCAAAGAGTGTCACTAACTGCAGATTACTGAATCTTCCACAAATAGATCTCTTTTGTTTTCCCCAAGGGTTTATGAAAACTTCTTTCCAAGGCTAAGTCATGCAATGAATTCTCCTGCTTTAAACTTCAGAGTTAGCATGTCATTTTGATGTTTCCAAAGGCTTCCTGTTTATTTTTTTTCTCAGCATTCCAGATTGACAGCAATTTTCCATCTTGAAAGCAATGCAAATGTTTTACCCTTGTGGACTAGAAGAAGGCTGGGCTCAAGGCTGTGCGTACACACCTGAGCCTTTGAAAGGCAGCCTGGCCTTTGGCTCAAGGACTCCCTTTAGACTTCGGAAGGAGGTGTTACACAGGTGGGGAAGAAAATTCCAAAATCATGTTCTTGAGAAGCTCATCCTCAGGGTTACTCTTCAGAAGCTCCTAGCTTTGCACCCTGCAGGAACCCCTCCTTGGTGTCCACAATGGTTCTGACTTGAGGTACCAGGAGCCTCCTCCATTCCCCAGGCTGGAAACCAGCAGTGTTCAGTCCATGCTGTGTGAACATCTTTGTAATCATATCCTTTCTTGCTTAAACCCCTTGGGAAGCAAATGAGAACTGATGGGACAGACAAGAGTAGCAACAGGAGTAGACGTCTACCAAGTAAGTGCACAAAGACAAATCGATGTGGGGTGTTATGATGGTTCAAGAGTAAAATGTTTACAAACAAGAAGCAAGTTTTGAAGTTCAGAAAAAGTTTTTAAAAATATGGCAAAAGTCTTCAGGAGATTTCCACCCTTTCATTTTTCCCAAGGAGACTTCCTTACTTCCTTCCCTGACAGCTTCCCCTCCAAGGTGTCAAACAACCTCACCTACTGTAAATGGGAGCAATCATGTTTCCTCACAGAAATCCTTGCCTGCATTTGTTTGCTTAGAGATGATGCTTGTTATGCCTTTTAATCATGAGAATCAAAACCCCTTATTTTCAGCTTAGCCCTGACACACACCGCTTTCAGCTAAGTCTCCAAGGCATGTGCCAGTCATCTTTCTGTGGTCATTAAGGTAAAACAAGAATGTTTTTCAATTTTTTTCACTATTTACTGAATACCTACTGTTATTTTTTCTGCTGGACATTCTGATACACTAAAGAAGATAAAATGAATATAAAATAACAGTATCTGGCTCCAATTGATCATAGCCTTGGCCCTTTAATAGTCAAAAAAAAAAAAAAAAAAAAAAAAACAGGGTAACTCAGCAGACACTGTGAGCTCACATACATGTCTTCATTAATGATGCTTTAAACAAGGAAACTGTCAAAAATGAACTCATTATCTTTCATGTGAGACCAAGGGTCATCTCTTGTAACTGCTAGATGCCTGTAGATCCAAAATGCGTTCTTCTCAATAAGCATTGTTATATAAGAATATAAGACTTCACATGTCTTAGGAATGTCCCAAGAAGGTAGTAACTTCTGCATGCTTATACTTGGAGGAACTAAGTGGGTCAGTGTAACTGTCACTGATTCATACGATGGTAATAAAAGGCCTTCACATAGTGGTAAAATTAATCTGAAAATTTTAAAATGTATTTATTCTGATCCATCATCCTTACTGATTTCAGAAGAAAAGCAGAGGTGTTTGTAATATAGCAAGAAATATAAAACTAATAGTCAAGAGGCAGTGCACTATAAGCCAAAGAGTCACATTCATGATTTGAATCCTGATTGTGTTACTCACTAGCTATAAGACCATAGAAAGTTCTTTTAGTCTGTGCTATCCCGTGGTTATTTAATCCATGTATAAGTAGGATAATAATAATGAAGTCTGCACTATTGGAAGGTTCTATATATGTTAGATATTATTATTATTGTTAGTGTTATTATAGTAAATAAATACTAATTTATTTGTAATTAAGTTACAATTAGCTGTATGCATACATTACTTATATATTAAAGAAAAAATATATGGTACATGGCCTGTGATATACAATTAAGAGTCTGAATTTTAGAATCAAGCAAAGCTGGATTCTACAAGCCTGGTTCTTTCTTTCTTTCTTTTTCTTTTTTTGGCAGAACTGAGGAAGTCATTTGAAACTCAGGGTGTCTTACTTATTTTCCTTCTTGTTGAGATAAAATACTCAACACTCAAAGTTAAAGGAGGAAAGATTTATCTCACAGTGTGCAGATATTTCAGTCCTTAATAAGCTGGCTCCAAGGCATGATTCCCAGCATCATAGAGGAGAAACAGTTCATGGCAGGCAGAAGGTAACAAAGCAAACAAGGGACTGTAACAGTATCCTTCTGGCCCTTTTATGTTATCCAGACTGCTCAGGGAGGGTAGCATTCACACCCTTAATCCAGGTGTCCATCTGCAAAAGCTGACAAAATTCTAATAGTTTCAGCACTATTGAAAAGCCCAATTTCAAAATCTCCTCTGAGATTTAAGGCAAACTCTTAGATACAAGCCCTTGTACAAATAAAAAGAAAGTTAGACACTTTCAACACTCAATCACACAAGACAGACATTTCTATCTACACATTACAAATGAGTATACAAAGGAATGGGACCAAAGCAAGCCCAAAATCCAGCAGGGAAAACATTAAGTCCATAGTTCTGTGTGCAACATCCAACACAATGTATGTCAGGATGTGAGCTCCAAAGGGCTTGGATGTCTCCGCCTCTATAGCATTCCAGGTTGCTGTAACTCCTATGGCTTCTCTCTTGGGCTGGCTCTGCTCCCTCCTTGCAGTTTTTCTTAGGCAATTCAAATTCCTGGCTTCTCCAAATTTCTAGGGTGTCAGTGTACCTTCGGCTTTGTACTCACAGCTTTACACATTGTCTTCTAAAGGACATGCACTCTGACCTCCCACATCTTCTTCTGAAATCTGGGTGGGAGCCATCCTGATCCCACAACTTTTGCATTCTGCATGTATCTAAACCAGCACCACATGGATGCCACCAAGGTCTGCTTCCAGTTGGAACAACAGCCACACTTTCTTCTCTCCTGGCTGTAGGGATCAAGTACCTGGATGGATGAGCACTCAGAACCCAATCCAGGGAGACAGGGAGATAGCTCAGTGGAATAAGTTCCTGCCTGGCAAGGGCAAGGTCCTGACTTCAGTCCTTGGTACCATAAAAAAAAAATCCCATGGAACAAATTCTGTAGGCCACTGCCAACAGTCCCTGAAGTCACATCAAGTTTCAATTCCTAGAAAATGATGTTCTGAAGCTCCTTCTTTCACTTTTGCAATTTTGAGGATGTGAATGGTGGAGGCTAGCTGCTTCTTGTGATGCCCTTAGGCCATCTTTTCTATTTTTATGTTTCGTTTCAGCAATCAAGATCTCCTCTACTCTATCTTTGCAGTCCATAGCTCTACTGGAGCATCCTCTGGCCAAATTCAAAATGTCTTAAATCATTTTTCTTGGTTCTTTGCTCTTGATTCTTAACATGTATCTGGCTAAAAGCTCCCAACAGTATCCATACTACCAACTCAATATTAGGATGCCTTAAATTTTATTCTGCAAGATTAATTAGTCCACCACCCTTAATCTCAGTCTCAGGCAAGATTTCCAAACATGAGAAAAATGCCGACAAACTTTTACCCAAGGCATGATACACATTACCCTAAGTTCAACAACCAATCCAGTGTCCCCAGCAGAAATCTCTTGAGCTTGGTCTTTACCAGGAGAATTTGTCTCAGTTTTCTGAGTTCTGACCAATGGAGTAACCCTTAAGTTTTTCCAATTGTGCTTTGCTTTTTCAGCTTGCATTTCCAAACCCTTCTAAACTTTCCCCACGAGCCAGTCCCAAAAGCTTCTAAACTTGATGGCCAGGCATAGGCAGAGCAACAACCCCACTTTTTGGGTACCAGATTTTACATAAGTTACTTTTCTGTTGTTGATGAAACAAAATATCCAACACCCAAAGTTAATGAAAGAAAGATTTATTTATCTCACTTTTTAGAAGTTTCAGTACCTAATCAGCTGGCTCCAATGTGAGGTGGCTTGGCAGAGGGGCATCACAGAGAGGAACCAGTTCTTCCGGGAAGTAGACAAAAGCAAAATTGAGCAAGGAGAGCCTTCACAGTGTCTTTGTGGCCTTTTTATCTTATCCAGACCACCTAAAGCATATAGCGTTCACACCTTTAATCTTAGTGCCTTTGAGCCTAGCATTGCATTGTGAATCAATGCCAGTGTTGCATACTCTAGATTGAGCCACCTCTGAACAAGCCCCACCTACCATGGCATGAGGCTTTGGAGGGACAACTAGACACAAGCCATAACAGGCAT
This sequence comes from Octomys mimax, assembly GCA_002564305.1. Classification (NCBI taxonomy): domain Eukaryota; kingdom Metazoa; phylum Chordata; class Mammalia; order Rodentia; family Octodontidae; genus Octomys; species Octomys mimax. Next base: position 13,046 of record NDGM011218919.1, read on the forward strand.
TCATGTTTTCCATCATTTCCTGGCCTCTTCTATTTTTGATCTGTATCTTCTATTGATTCACTAATCATGCCCTTTGTAATGGCCATCACTTCTGAAGTTACCTGAGAAAGTCTTCTTCAATGATTTGATTTTATCCTAGAACCTCATTCTTTTGCTCTGTTGCTTCCATTGTTACATGCCAGAGAGTCCAAGGGAGTGGCTTTCAAATTGTTCCATGAGCTTGCCATCTGGGTTTGCCTTTGACAAGCTGGGAGTCTGGGGTTGCATTTTGCACCCATGTCTTTTCTTCTCTCTCTCATATATATATATATTTATATATATATAGTTAGTTAGTTATCTTTAGTGCTAGTATTGAGACCCCTTAAGAAATGACAACTTCTTAGAGATATCTACCACGTATAGCTGGCTTTGGGGTTGTAAGTCTGTTGCAAGATACTACTTCAATTTACTGGGGATGAGAAATTGCTGTCTGTTTGGCCCAAACTCTGGTTCTTTGACATTGGCCTACAATACATCCCAAGAAGAGCAACTCATTAGAACAATTGTGTCACCTTGGCTAAAGTGGTACAATCAGTGATGACAAGAGTATGAAACACACCCTAGAAAATGACAAACTGTTATAACTATTAATTTGCCATGTTGAATCATATGAACAGGATTTGTAGTTATATAACCTAATTAGAAAAGGCAAACCAGAAAATTGTATACAGTAAATATTCCTCAATATGGCAATTTTACCCTTAGAGCAGAAAAGTTGAAAGATGTTAGGAGACAAAATAGAAAATAGAAAAGAAAGATATTAGAAGCAAGATTGGAGGACAAAAGAAGATTACACAAGCTTTGGGAACTTGTGAAGCAGACAGGAGTGAAAGAAAGAAGAAACAGAAACAGAAAAGAAGCACCACCACCACAACAAAAAAGCTACAAATGATGCCATGAGCAGACTTAGACCTTTAGTTCCGCTGGAGTTGAGGCTGCTTCTGGCTTCTGGCTGTGAGGCTGGGATCCAAGTCTTGCAGCCTGCAGCACTTTGAGAATCTCCAGCAGGCTTGAACTTGGCTCCCTGCCAGTTTAAACTTGGCCCCCTGCTGGCTTGAACCAGACTCCTTGACCAGCTGCGGGTTTGAACTCAGTTGTGTCTCACTCTCACCCTTGCATCCACTAGATGGAGCCAAACAGCAGCCTCTCTGAGTTCGGAGCTCTGCCGGCCCTTTTCAAAATGGCTACTGGCCAATTACCCTGGGGAGGAGGAAGGCGTCTGAACGTGGATGACGCCCTGATCACTGCAGCCTGCCGTGCCCACTGCTCAGCGCCACTGGTGTGTTTCCCGGGGGAAGCCGCTGGGGCCATCAGGATTCAGCAGACCTCCGCAGGAGGTTCAAGCTACCCCTCCCACGTCTCTCCTGGGCTCAGGGAGAAAATGCTGGTTGTCATCTCCCTTTTCCGGGTTGTGGTCCCTCTCTTTGCTCTCCTCATCACCTCTAATTCTCACTTCATGTCTTTGCTGGGGCTGCAGTATCCTCTTCTCTCCTTCTCTTCCTCATGTTGCTCTATCCAGTCACGTGATTCCAAATGTTGAAGTGGTCGTTTCTCTGTTGCTTATCATTCTGCCATCCTTCTGGAAGTCTCCAGGACTGAATAATCCAGATTTGTAAAAATAGCAATTCAATAAAAGGAATGAGACCTTGAAAAGGAACAAAAATTAAATCTTAAAAATGAAAAGCTCAGAAAAATCCAAGAAAAATTCAGGGAAAATTCTCACCAATAAATTAAAACAAATAAATGACAGAATGTCAGTGATTGAAGACAAGAATGATAAATTATCACATTCAAGCAATCATAAAGAAAATACCTTAAAAAGTACAAGTGCAAGACCATTAAGATGTAATTTAAAATTCTAACATGCAAATTTATGGGATACAAGATGGTGAGGAGATATAGATATATTTTATACAGATATATAAAATTTATTCAGTAAAATAATAGACAATTTCACAAATCTTGTAAAAGATGGACATCCATGCGGAGGAGGCACGAACCTCAAATAAACATGACCAGAACAGTACTTCTCATGTCATACTGTAATTAAAATGCTGCTAGTGCAGACAAATACAATATTTTACAAATTGTAAGACAGAAGTTCTAAGTTGCCTATAAACACAAACACATCAGAATAATAGCATATTTCTCAACAGAAACTCTAAAGGTCAGAAAGGCACAGAAAGATGTACTGTATTTCAACCCCTGACAGAAAATGATTGCCAGCCTAAATGACTGTATCCAACAAAGCTGTCCTTTAGAGATGAGAGAAAATACACCTTCCAATATAAGCATAAGCTAAGAGAATTCGCAATCACTAAACTAGCACTGATAAAGGTACTTAAAAGGGCCCTATGCATAAAAGTATAGATAAGCAAATGAATATTAGGGAAAACTCAACATTAGAGAAATAAAAATATGACAAGAATTAGCACATACCTTTCAATAATAACGCTGAGTATCAATGATCTTAATTCTCCTATTAAAAGTCTATCTGGAAGATTGAATTTTTTAAAAAGTACCAGCTATTTGCTGCCTGCAGGAAATACACCTCACAGCCAACGAGATGCATGCACTGAAAATCAGTAGATAGAAAACAACATTCCAAGAAGTTGGAATCTGAAAGCAAGCAAGAAAATCTATACTCAAATCTCACAAAGTGAACGTCAGGCCAAAATTTGTCAGAAGAGAGAAAAACAAAACCAAAACACCCAATACATAATGTTACAGAAAAGTCTACCAGCAAGATATAACAATTATAAATATATATATGCATTAAGAGTCAATGTTCCAGACTTCATAAAACAGAAAAACTAACCGAACAATCCCAAGTACAATAATAATGAGTGACTTTAATACCCTACCCTTACCAATATATGCCATAAATACAAAAATTAACAAAAAAATCAGAACTTTCTTAAAAGAGATCGTAATTTAGGCCATGAAGTAAGGCTTAACAAATAATAAAATTTGAAATAGCTTCCATATTATTGGACCATAAAGGAATGAAACTACAAATCAGCAGCAAGAAAAATACAGAAAGTATGTTAAATTCTGGAGATTGAACATATACTTTTTAATAGCTACTTTTTTGATGGGGGGGGGGTACTAGAGATCAAACTCATGACCTTGCACTTGTCAAGCAGGTGCTAATGTCACTGAGCTGTCTCTCCATCCCTGAACGTATACTTTTGATCAGGCAGTAAGTCATTGAAAAAATTAGGAAAAAAGTTTAAATCTGCCTAGAATCAAATAAACATGGAAACATTAAAGACAAGAATTTGAAGGCTACTGTGAAGTTAGTCCTGAGACAGACTTTTGTAACTACGAATGCCTTCATCAAAAGATAAGAGAGATTTCAAGTAAATCATCTAATGTTACATCTCAAGGTCTTAGATAAGCAAGAAAACACTAAACCAAATCCAATAAAAGGGAACAGACGATAAAATCAGAGCAGAAATTGGCAAAGGAGAGACAAGAAGAGTAAACTATAGGAGATTAATGAAACAGTTATTTTTTTCAAAATGATAAGACTTATAAACCTTTATCCAAACTAATAAAAAGAAAGTTAGAGAAGACCCAAATTAATAAAACTAGAGATGAGAAAGATGATTAAATAAAAATTACTGGAATCTTTAAGAATAATGTACTATTTAGTAAATATATATTCTAATATATTGGGAAATCAAAGAAATGGATAAGTTTCTAGGCACATATGACCTCCTATAGTTGAAACAAATGAATGTAAAAAATCATAAATGGTTCAATAATAAGCATGAAATTAAAGGTCCCACCCCAGCTCCAGCGAGTGTGCAGAGAGCTTCCTGCTACCCTGCGCCGGCGGGAGCAGTCTCATCCTAGGCACAGCATGGGCCGGACCCTCTCTCACCCACTTCGGACGCCCCCCACCACTCCGCTGCTCCTCCCCGACCCCGCCCGCTGAGTAGGAGTTTCT
>NDGM011218933.1:3320-23974 GCA_002564305.1 Octomys mimax
GATGCAGACGTGATATTCTATTTACAAACACCATTAGAATAAATCACTCTATTCATTAAGATATTATTATTATTATTATCATTATTTTTTAATTTGAAAACTTCAAAGTTAAAGCTGAGCCCAAATGGGATTCGGAGAGCAGTTCCACACAAATCACTCGTGGCAGGTGCATAAATATGCGCTCTCTCCACCCAGTGCCATGTGCCAGAGCCCATTTTTCTTAACACTTCTAGCGATGCTTTTTACTAAGCCAATTTGTTCAGTGTATCTTCATTCAGTCAGAGACAAAAATTGCCTCTGCAATTGTCTGGGTCAATGTTTTTCAAGAGAATCCTTAAATTTTTTTAAATACATGTCCAATATATTTTATTTACATTTGAAAATTTTAAAACATCTCCTCTCTGTAAATTGTAAAGGGAAGCATGATTATTGTGCTGTAAGTTTTTCAGGTCCAGCATGCTGATGTTTATAAAATGAGCTATGAACATATAAAATTATGAGGAAGTCTAGAATCTAGTAAGATCCTACAGTTGGCACTGTGTTCTGAAAAAAGAATATAATCAAACTGAGACTTTAAATTAGAACCATAAGTCAAAGCCAGGTAGTAAAACAGTGACTAAAAATATCAACAATTTAAACTTTTGAGAATGGCGTGTTTAGTCTTAGACTTGATGTCTTCCTTTTCTAGCATTTTACATTTTCATGGACATCATTATTTTTTCTCTATATCTAATACACTCTAAATTTATCTGATTTTCTATACTATTATGGTAAAGAATTTCAAAAAACCCCAAAATTTAAAGGATAAGTAAATAAGCACTGCAATACTAACACTAAGCTTTATACAATTAATATTTATCATGTATTTTTTAGATCTTTTAAATAAAGAAAAATTATAAGTATATTTATATTTTATTGTTTGCCAATAACCTATGTCTCCTATGTTCTTCTTTAATTAATTCATTTATGAATTTATTTAATGTGTTTAGTACAAGGTCTCACTAGGCAGCTCTGATTCCGAATGAACCTCCTGTTTTCAGCCTCCCCAGCACTGGGATTTCAGGCATGCGCCACCCTACCCTGACTCAGTGGCCAGCTCAATGTGCCTGGGGGCAGGGCCAGCATGGCATGTGGTACCAGGGATCAAACCCCGGTCCCTGAGCTTACCTAAGCAGGCGATTAGTGTGCTGAGCTATCTCGTTGGCCCCTACTTTCTTTTACATACACATTAATCTGAACTTGCCATATTATATTCCCATATATGTGAATACTTTATAACATATCTGCACAGCCATAATAATTTTTATGCTTTGTATATGCAATAATCATGGCATATTTATTGTTTTTGTGGGCCCTACATCTGGATTAATTATATTATACTAAGTGTATAACTCGACACTTATTTTTTACATTTTATTTGTGATCTTTATTCATGTACACATGAGCAGCCATATTTGTTTATTCTAATTGCTTTTTATGATATTTAATGATGGAAGTGGGCATTTGTTTGCAGAAAGCTCTGTGATAACGCATGAACAGATGCCCAAATCCCACATATAAACTGTTTGGGCTCTTGTATATAACCTATGTATCCTCTTGTATGGATTAAGTGATTTCTAGGTTTCTTATAAAACATGATACAAAATAAATGTTATGCAAATGATATCGTACTGAATCATTTAGGGAATAACGTCAAGAAAAAGTCTACTTGTTTAATATTTTTCAGGATATTTTCCTAATTCAATTCTGCAGTTGAATTCATAGATGGGAGCTCATGAATACAGAAGGCAGACTGGATATGAATTTATCGCTGTTTATGTATTCATTTCCTACTTAAAAATGATTGTTCTTCATTTTGACTTTTGCAGACCATGTTGTAACAAATGTTCTCATTTGTGTTTTCTGCATAAATGTTGCTGTACTGTTTTTCTAATTGCTACTTAATTAGGTTGAGCATGTACAGCATTCAGCCTACTCTGTAGTTTCATATGATTTCCTGTCAGTTACCTATGGACAACTGTGTTCTGATATAATTACACAGGGCTGGAGAGATAGCTCGGCAGACTAAGCAACTGCTTATGCAAGCGCAGAGACCCGGGTTCCATCCCTCGGACCACATGCCACTCAGGCCACCGAGACCCAGCATGGTGGCACATGCCTATAATCCCAGTGCTGGGGAGGCTAGAAACAGGATCACTATGAGTCAGGGCTACATAGTGAGACCCTCTACCAAATACATAAAAATAATTTAAAAAAGAAATAACTAAGCAGAAATTTCTCCAAATAAACTATCTAAAGCTTAAACATATAGTACTGCGAGTTGTTGGTGCGATTTCACACTATCTTGCTTGATCTCACTCAGCATGAGCCATGCCTCTGTCCTGCACACCCATGCAGTAGGTACTCCTTGACCAGCAACTTCATAGGCGATGTCGCAGGTCACCTGAAGCAGATGTTCTCCTTCTGAAGTCAAAAGGAAAAACAATGGTTAGAAGAATAGCAGCAGTTTACAGATTTTACCCCACTGTCTCCGGCGTTTACCTCACCTCTTATCACATAGGTTGTACCCACTTATGTTATGAAAAGAAGCAGGCTGTATATAGTACAATACAGTTCAGAGGAAGATCACATTCATGTAACTTTTATAAGTTGCAGTTGATTGTCATAATTGTCTCATTACTTTTTATATTTGTCACATTATTACCCTGCTGAATTTGTCAAGAAAGCTTTGCGCTAGGTATGGCCATCCAGGAGATATAAAGAATAACATTTGCAGTTTCAGGCACCCACTGAAGGTTTTGAAATTTAATTACTTGAAATATATTGTTATACTATATGCTCTGTTATGCTGTCATTCAATTTTCATTTATGTCACTCCAGAAAGAAATTCCACATCTCTCAGAACTCCACGTCCGCAATCCCTGAGCCCTAGGTAACTGCTAAGCTAGATTTCCTCCCTGTTCATCATCTGTTCTGGACATTTCATATTCATGAGGTCATATGACATGAAACTGGCTTCTTGCAGTTAGCACGCTTTCCAGGTTTGCCATGTTGCCGCATGCACCTGTCCTTCCTTCCTTTGCATCGCCAAATACTCTTCCAGCGTATGGATACACCGCAGATTGTTTATCTATGAACTGCTAATGAACATTGGGGTTGTTCTAAACTTTGAATTGGAAATTGTTACTACAAATATTGTGTATAAGGGGTCAGGGAGATGGCTCAGTAGAATAAGCGTTTGCCTGTCAAGCCTAAGAGCCTGAGTTCAATGCTCAGTTCTGGAAAAAAAAAATATTGTGTATAAGAATTTTGTGCACATATATGTTTTTACCACTCTGATGTATATTCCTACAAATTTTCTGGTCATATAATGACCGTGTGTTTAATTTTTGAGGATCTACTGGTGTGTCTTCTAACATGGCTGCATAATTTTAAAGTCCTGCTAAGAATGTACAGTATTGGGAAGCCAGCTCTCTAGCCTTGCTGACATTTGTTATCTGCTTTTTAAATTTTTACTGTAGCTTCTTTAGTAGTTGTGCAATGTTTTGTCATTTTTTGACGTATATTTTGTAATGAACAATGATACTGGCTTTTTAAAATATATTATCAGCAGTTTATATGTTTTATAAAAATGTCAATCACATACTGTTCTTTTATTGAGTTTTCTTTTGATTACTAGGTGTTTATAACAGGTGAAGCCTTTTTCATATACACATTGATTATTAAACACATAGTTTGTACTCACGGTGTGGGTTCTCATTTGACCTTTTTGATTAAAGTGTCCTTTAAAGCTCTCAATTATTTAATCTAATAAAGCTCCAGGTTTTGTTTAGTTTTATCACTTATGCTTTTGGTGTCATAGCTAAAAACGCATCTACTTAACCTGAGTTAGGTCGCAAAGATATACTCCCGAGTTTTCTTTTAAGATTTAGATAAATTTAGCGCTTTAACCTTTATGTTTATGATCCATTTTGAGTTCAATGTTATTTGTCATGCAAGGTAGGAGTGCAATTTTATTTTTTTGCATGTGAATACTGATGATATGCTTTACTGTTTCAATCTCTGTGTTTCATCTGGAGTACTTACTACATTTATGTTTAATATAATTACTGAGAAATAAGACACATATCTATTATTGTGCCAATTATTTTCAATTTTTTAAAAATATATTTTGTCATTCATCATTTCTTCTTTGTGTCCAGTAGAATTTTTTCTAGTGTATTATATTTTTTCTCTTTGAAGTTTATTTTTTGATAGTTGTTGGAGGATTAAATTAACACAAATCATTTTAAATTCAAAGAATGGAATTTTAGCTGGGGTGGTGGCATAGTCCTGTAATCCCATCATTCAGGAGGCTGAGGCAGGAGGATTGTTGTGAGTTTGAGTCCAGCCTGAGCAACAAAGAGAGCTCAAAGCCAGCCTGAGCTAGTGAGTCCATGTTCAAAAAAAAAAAAAGACAATAACAAAAAGAAAGAAAACCCCAAAACCCATGGTCCTAATTACAACTAATTTACTTTCAATATTATACAGAAGCTTTGGTCTTATTTTCTTCCTTTGTGCACCAATGTCTTATAAATTATAGGTGCAAATGCTATAAGTCTATCAACATAGTTCTATAAATACTGCTTATGTTGATACTGTTTTTAAATCAGGAGAAGAAAAATTATAACAAATATATTTATGCTGTCTTTAATTTGTACAGGTGTAGTTAGCATCACTAGATTCTTTACATCTTTGGATGGATTGGAGTTGCCTCTTAGAGTTTTTTTCAGGCCAATGTATGGGACTGCTTTGCATATTTCTCATTAACCGCATCTATGAATGATAAATTCTCTCAGCATGTTTATCACTTTAAAGAAGAATTTTGTTGAATAAAGAAACCTTGGCTGTGCATTTTTGTAACATTTTGAATCTGTCATTCTGCTTTATTCAGATCCTATGTTTTCTGAGGAGAAAGCAATGGTGAATCTTACTGCAGAGTGTTTGTTTGTGATGTGTCTTCTTCTCCACTGCTTTCAAGTTTCTCTAATTTTGACATGGTGGTTTGACTGTGATATCCTGGTGGAAACATCATTACACTTACTCTATTTCAGGTTTGTTGAGTTTCTTGGATAGTTTTATTATTGTGAAATGATAAATCACTAATTGTATTTCTGAAAACAAATTTTTGAAATTGATCGCTAATAAATTTTTCATTTGATTTATTATACTTTTCACTTAAGGATTTATATTTGGTTCTTCTTTTATAATTTCTACATTTTTATTGATATTCTATTTGATAAGATTTTTTTTTTTGGCTGAACTGGGGATTGAACTCAGGCCCTTGCACTTGCCAGGCAAGTGTTTATTCTACTGAGCCATCTCCCCGGCCCTTGATAAGATTTTTGTTATGATTTCTTTTCATTTTTTAGATGTAGGTTTCATTTGGTTCTCTGACCATATTTAAAAGGCTGACTTAAAGTCTTTATCCAGTAAGTCCAACATCTGTGACCCTCTGATACACTTTAGATATACTTTTTCTTTCTCATTGCATGGATTATATTTTTTGAACTATAATAATTTTTGGTTGAAAGCTAGATATTACAGATCTTAGAGATAGTATAATGTGGTACCACTGGAGACATAACCTTTTCTACCCCAGAGTTTAATAATTGGCTGCTTTATTATTTTTGTTGCTGTTTATTATCTAATTTGTGAATTCTTGGATTAAGATTGAGCAGTATGGGCTTCATGCAATATACTAAAGCTTCTGATTGTACAGCTTCATGATTAAGTGATGGTTAGTCAGGTTACCTTAGTTGCCTTAAACTAGTAAGTCTTTTACATCTTTGTTGAAGTGCTCTATTTGTTGGAATTTAACACAAACCTTATTTTATAACTAACCTTCTTTTCTGTTTGTATACGGAAAGCCTAAAAATCAACCAACACTAACACAGTGAGACCCTGTGTCATTTCCTATACATACACTAAGCCTTGCATATGTATAGATCCTTCTAGAACCCCAGAAATGTGTCAGGGTTTTTAAAAGTCCTATAGGGGTCTTGTTACCTGCAATTTCCTTTTAAATATTCAGCCTGGCTCCTGTTTACTTGAAATGATATTTCAGCCTTAGGCAGCTGCAATGTTAAACAAATTTTATTGAATGTATTCTACAAACACTCTGGGGATAGGTCTTTGCCCCTGGAGGAAGTTCCAAGACATCAAATAATGACATAATATTTTAAGCAGGGTTTTACAGTGAAGTGAAATAAAGGGCAAATAGTGTCTGTGCTGTGAAGATGAACTATTTGAGGTGTAAACCTGTCTTTCCCCTCATATATTTGCATAGTTTCTAATTTTCACAGGTAGTGTAATTCCAGTGTTGTTAGTTTACAAGGGTTCTGCAACACTGGGGAAAGGATGAATGGTGGGGTGAAATTAAAATGTTATAACCCTTCTGGAGCAGTTTTTCTTAAAAAAATTATCCTATGTTTTAAAAATATGTTTGCAAGTCTTTCAAATTTCTAGAGTGTGGAAATAATTTTTGACAATTTTTTTCTGAAGATTCTGTTGATTTTGGAAGGTGTATGCTATGACCTGTGCTTACATGTCCCCTTCAAACCTCATGTAGTCACAGGTGGGGCTTTTTCACAAGCAGTTGAATCTAGAATATATGACACTGTGATTGATTCATGGCATAGTGCTGACATCAAGGGCACTAGGATTAAGGGTATGATTGTTATCTGCCCAACGTAGCCTGAATAAGATGCGAAGGATAGATAATGTGTGTTCACTCCATTGCTTGCTTGCTTTTGCTGTCTTCTGCCTGAAGTGAACTATTTCTTTTCTGTGATGCCAGTCTCTCATGCCACCTTGCCTTGGAGCCAGCTGATGATGGACTGAAACTTCTACAAAGAGTAAGCCAAATAAACCTTTCCTGCTTTCCCTTTGTTAGGTATTTTGATTCAGCAACAAGACAAGTAACTAAGAGAAAATTTTATGCCAAAGCAATGGACTCATTGCCATGACTTCAACCTGGCCATGTGGTTGAAGAGCCTTTGGAAGTGGCTTGTGGGAATGGGAAAAGTAGGATAGGTTTGGTTATACTGGTCTAAAGAGTAGAAAGGGAAGAGCTTAAGCTGTACTTGACAGGATTTTCTGGTCAGAGCTCAGAATACCAAAATGCTAATAGAAATGCTAGCCATAAAGATGGGACCCCAGAGGTTTCTGATGGGAAGAAGCACCATGTTGGCTGGGGGACTATTGAGCATTTGCGTTATGGCTTGGCAAAAAAATTGTCTGCATTTTTCTCAAATCCAAAGAGAATCAAGACCAAAATGCATAGCCAAAATGATTTAAAATGTTTTGAGTTTGGCCACAGAGGAAGCTTGAGAAATGTTTTGGCCTGCAAAGATGGAATAGAAGAGAAATGAGTCACTGAAAAAGACTAGCCAGGAAGAGCCAAATATTTCAGAAGAAGACGACAGAAAAGATGGCCTGAGGTCATCACAAGAATCAGCAGAACACCAGCCTTCATACTCAGTTTCAAAGTGAAAGACATTCCTTTGAAAAGAGAGCCCCAAACACCATGTTCCAGAATGGCGATTGGGCAGAGAAGTTATTCCTCAGGATTTGCTTCATAGGCACTGTACCCCTTGCAACCAAGAGGGGAGGAAGCCTGGCTACTTCTCTAAGTGGCCCCAGACACTGGCATCATCCAGGTGGTGGTGGTTTTAGGTGCGAGTAGAATGTAGCAGTTGTGGAGAAAGAAGGTTCTCCCCAAATTTCAGAATAAGTCCTGGAGGCCAGGCAGCATGCTGCTGAAAGGACAGTGTTTGAAACTGCAAATGTGAAGCCAAAGACTGCAATAGAGACCCCCCAGATATATGGAGAATCTAGAAATGGGGAACATCCAAGGAATGCTTCAAGGAGGGAGTGAAGCAGCCAAATAAAGAAGCCACAGGAGCTACCACCACCAGAAGTGTTATAGTAGCAGAGCCACTCAAGCTCTGTGGAGATTGCAACTTGACACAGATTGCCAGCCACGCTAGACATGAAACCATGGGACTTAATGTTTGCTCTGTCGGACATTGGACCTGCTTTGTTTCTATTCTTTTTCTTTATTTACCCTCTTTGTACCTTATTGAAGGAAATGTTTATGTTGTGCCACTGAGCATTGGAAGCATTGAATTTTCTTTTCATTTTTATAGGAGCTTGCTGCTACAAGTTTACCTTTAATCTCAGAGGAGACTTTGGTCTTTGACTTTTCAGCAATGCTGAAACTGTTAGGTCTTTGGAAACTCTTAGAGTTGGAATAAATGGCTTTTCCAAAATGAATGTGCATCAGTCTTTAGGGCACCGGAGATGAAACATTAAAGCTAACATCTAGATGTTCCTTCAAAGGCTCATGCAGTCATAGGTATGGCTTTTTCAGAGGTGGCTCAAACTAGTATGTATGATACTGGTACTGATTCATAGCTCAATGGTCAAGAGCACTAGCATTAAGGGTGTAAGTTGGTAGTAAGTAAGAGCCTAAGTGCCCTGGATAAGGGATAGAAATGCTGTGATTGCTTTTCATGCTTTGGTACCTTGTGCTCACTGTAAACTATTTCTTCCCTTCAGTTCTTGTCTGTCATTCTATCCTGCCTTGGAGCCAACCAACGATGGACTGAAACCTCTACAAACTGTAGGCCAAAGAAACCTGCCAATCCTTACCATTGGGTGTTGGGCATACTGTCTCAGCAACAAGAGAAAACTTACAATGAAGACACAATCTCAGAATTTAAATATCACTAAAACTTTTGTTTTACTAAGATGTCCACAGTGGGAACAGACCATAGTCAATAGCACTTGTTAAGCAGCTAATAAAAATAGGTATAAAACTATATTCCCAGGCTTCAGCAAACTTAACATTTATCTAGTATAAATATAACCCAATATAAATGTTAAATAAAAATGCAAGGACACATGCAAAATCAAAACATAAACTCATGTACACACATTTACACACACTCACACAACACATACACACAAAATCTACTAATCTTATATGTTTAAATTGGACTAATATGGACACAGAAATACAGTTTGTTTAAGTGTTTTGTAGTGTAAAAACCAATCAAGATTCAAGACAAATTTAGAAGATAACAAGGGTCACAAAACACCTCACAGAAATTATTGCCTTGGTATTAGAACTAAAATATCATAGATCTACACATAGTTCAGAATAGTTGTGTCTACTTGTGAGACTTGCAACTCACAGCATTTTGAACACTTGTTCCTGAGTCCATGTATTAAGTCATATGATTTCCCCTCACATAGCCAATGTGTCTGGTTTGTAGCACAGCAGCCACCAGGCAGCCCAGAGAACATCAGGAGGTAAAGAAGCAATTTCCAATGGAAATAACAAAGGAATTTTATTTCAGGACAACAGAATGAGGTTTTACCAAGTAAGCTTCAGTTCTGGTCTCATGCTATTATTTCTACCTATGATACTGTAATATTTTGCCAGAAAACATAGTCAAAGCACAGTTATTAGTTATAACAAAACAATTTAAATGTACATTTCAACTAATAGGATTTTGATACAATCTAACAGTCTATATTCCTGGAATCATCCAGTTTCTTATGTTTGCTCCAAACTTTCATTCTATTCAAGCCAATTTTAATGCAATAATTTCCTAAATAAAAAAAAATCATCTTTTAGGTTTCTAATATTTTTGGTTAATAAACATATCTACATATAGTATTTAAATATATTTTAAACAGTTAAAGTCTTATTATACTTTAAAAAAATTAAATAATTTCTTAGTACAAATTAATGCAATCTCATAATAACTACATGACTGGTTTTTATCCTATGTGGGTGAATTTTAGACCTGCTTTGTCAAAAGCAAGTATGTATTATTTAGTGCATTTTATATTTTATTTTAGTTATATCTTATTATTAACATCCTTGAAGACACCTGGAAGCCCCTTTTACTCTCCAGAGCTTTTACAAACTAATCATGAACATTAAATTGTAGAATTATAGAATGCTGTAATTCAAAAGCTTCTAGACTAGCTAGTCTAACTCATTTCTCATATAAGGCACAGTTGCTTGGAAAACTTAGTTTATATGCTCAAGAACGTATCAGTGCATTTGTGACTTCTAAGCTAATGTCCCATTTTTCTTACTTAAATACAACTTAATAATGATATGATTATTTAAAAAATTAATTAAATTTATTCATTAAATTATGTTTATTAATGTTGAAAAAGCTCAAAGTAAAATTATTTATATGATACCCGTTTTCTTTCCCTCAAGAGCCTTGGAATTAGCTTAGAAATGTTAGAAAACTCTTTATAAAATTGTGGTTAGTCTAATTTCTGAATAGTTATACTATTGAGATAGTTTTGACTGGTATTGTATGTCAAATTCCAGTTATAGTCACACTTTTATACCTCAAACCTATGAATATGGTTCCTTACATATCAAGTGGAACTTTTTAGGTATAATTAAAGTGATTTGAGAGTATGTTGGCTAATCTGGGTGGACTTAATCTAACCACATGAGTCCTTAAATCTGAGAACCTTTCCTGACTGCAGAAAATAAGAGCTATGGTGACATATGAAGAACTTGATCATATGTGGCTGATTTTTGAGATGAAAACAGGAAACCACAAGCCAAGGAATGCAGGTAACCTCCAGGAGGTAGCACAGGCAAGAGAAGGGAGTTCTCCCCTAGAACCCCAGAGACGTCCATGGCTGTACTCCTCCCTGTACTTTGCTCATTAAGATATCTGTTTTACTTCTGACCCACACTCTTGTAAGATAACAAATTTGTGCAATTTTAAGCTACAGTTTTGGAATGGTTTCTTAGAGTTATGTTTAGTTTTTAGGAAACTAAAAACGCAAATTGCTATTTTGTGAAAACGGCAAGCACATGGGTCTTTTGCATATAGTCCAAATTAAATTCTACATGTCAACTAAGAAATATACATTTGAAACCTAATTCTGAAGTAAAATAAGAAGACAAAATATGTTTAGTGTCAGTAAGTGTACCATTTATAAATATACTTGTTTAAATTGGATTCCTCAAAACATATGTATAGCATGATGTTAGAATTGAACTAATACTAAAATATTGAAGATATCTTAGATAACATAAAACAATGTAAATATCCACCTTTCTGCTTTAGACCTGGGTTTTACAGCAGGTTCTGTTAGGCTTGTACCAAAAATAATCAATGTTTGCCCAAGCAACCCTTAGTTTGCCTTAGAGATGACACTATGCCCTTCAACACATTTTCTGTAGGTTTAAAAGTAAGAAGAAAAGTGCATGTCTTGCCCTGAACTTTTATTTCCGTATGTGTTTTTTAATGTGAGCAAGCTCACAGCAACATTCTTGCCTTTTTCAGGTAGAATTTTCAAATATTTGAGTATGAGGGTCATTTTGTTTAAAGGGCTAATTTGTTCATCTGAAAATAAAATGTTCAGAGTCTAATGAGAATTCTTATTTCTTTTTGTGAAGACCAACAGAGAGACACAAAAGGGAG
The DNA here is from genome assembly GCA_002564305.1 of Octomys mimax. Taxonomy (NCBI): domain Eukaryota; kingdom Metazoa; phylum Chordata; class Mammalia; order Rodentia; family Octodontidae; genus Octomys; species Octomys mimax. The sequence continues at coordinate 14,837 of NDGM011218933.1, forward strand.
TTGAAAACACCAAGATCATGTCATTTGAGGTTTTTTTCTCTCCTGTTGTTCAACAGAACTATACTGACCAATGAACTAGAGGATAGATGCCAAACTACTGCTCACTCTCTCTTAGTCTACTTTGATATGTTTTCTCAACTTCCTGGTAACTTTTGTGAACAGTTGAAGGACAGGTGGAAAATGAGTTGATCCCCAAATCAATGCCATTGAATATGCTCGTTGATCTCTTAAATAGCATAAAAAGGGCAAGATCTCAGAGTGTACCAACACCACTGTCAATGTTGCATTTAGGAGTATTTAAATTGTTCTAGATTTTATTTCAAATTTAAAAGAACTCAATTTATAATTTCACCTGGAGACAAAAGATTATTATAGAAATGTGGCAACTTCATTGTTTTTTCCTAATATCTACAATAATATTTTATGTATTTGAGCACTTTTTACCACAGGGTCATAGAAAGCTTTATAAATATTTATTCCCATATCTCACTCTCTAGCCACCTGTGAACAGATAGTGGAATTAAGACATTATTTTGTTCTTGAGATTTCAAAGTGAGTTGGTAGTTTAAAATATAAAATAATTCAATCCATTGATCTAAAGTGATCCATCCATCCACTCATGTTTAAAGTTATACATCTACTTTATAACATATAATTAAGTTATAAAACAGGAAATTTTGGTTCCTTATATGTAACATGTTTCCCCTCTTATCTCTTGGCATAATAGACAAGTCCAGTTGGCACTAGAAGAGCATTCAGGTACCTTTAGGTACCAACGTGAATAGGTAAGGGATGCCTGGCTGATGATCTAACAAGAGGAGAGTGCTAGGCCACTTGAAGGACCTTGCTTAGCTTTTCCAGAATTGAAAGTGTTCTTTCCTTCCTCCCCCTTCAGCATGCTTCACATCTTTTACACAGTCATAATTTACACCCTCAGTGGCCATAGTTACATTCCCTTTACTTAACTTTTTCCCTCCAGAGTGACTGAGAGTTCAGATTTACTCAATCATGAAAATGCTCCAATATATATATTTCTGCTTTCAAACTGCTATTGAATTGTATTTGTACTAAGAAACTGCAAATGACAGCATTCACAGAAAATTTGAAATGGTCAGTTGCTATTAACTACTTCCTTGGCAACACGTGTACCATCGGCTATGATTTGACCGTGTCTGTTAAGAGAGTAGGTGTTGGAGCCTTAATTCCTAATGCGTCCGCCTTGAAATATAGGACCTAAAATGGAGGTTCTAGGTGAGGTGGGTTCCACCCACATGAATGAAACAAGGCTTTTCTTGCAGGCATGGTTTAGCTCTTAAAGAATGGCCCCTGTTATGAAAGGGAGCTCTTTTGCATGTGAACTCTTCCATGCTCTTGCCATGACACAGTGTGCAGACCTGTTCTGGACCCACTGCTGTCCTTGAACTTAGCCTCCAAAGTATGGATCAAATGAACTTCCTTGGTGTATAAATTGCCAAGTCTCTGGCATTATGTCTGAACAGTAACAAAACTAAGCACAAAACAAAAAGACAATCCAAAGTACCACTCAACTTTAATTTCATATGTTTTGTTATCTTGGTGGTTTTTATCTTAGCATTTTGCTTCAGTTTAATCAAGATAGAAACTATCAAACTATGCAGAAAAGGATGTTAAGTTGAAACAGAAAACCACTAGCTGTGGTTGTACCTTCTCATTCTTTTTGTATTTTGCTTGGTCACAAATAGCTACTTTCATTCAGCTCCAGAGTAGTTTGGTAATGCTGCCATGATTAGCAAAGAAATTTTTAAAGTAAAACCCTCCAATTACCGTATTTTATAGGTTTTCATCTTGTCCAAGGATTATTCTTTTTTTAAATCCATATCCAAATTTGGTTTCTTAGAGAAATTGTACCCTAAAATGTTGGTTTGGCATGAAGTTATTTTCTCTTTATGCATTTCTATGGAGAGGTTTTCATTTTCAAGACATTCAAGATAAATAGGACATTGTTTTTGTTTTAAGATTGCTTAAGCTTATAACCTGTCAATTATTAAAAAGACAGAGTAAAACAGTAAAATCAAAAATCTTCAAATTTATTTCTTAAAATAAATTGGTAAGCCAGAAGCAAGTTTTATTTGGAGGGAAGGATTTCTATCTCAAAATATGGAGAAGATATTATGAGAAAAAAATGTATTTCATACTTATTAGGGAGAGTAAAATCTGAAGTTTCTATATGGCATACAGTGTTACAGAAGTGGTACTGGGACATTTTTTAATGATTTGGTCACCAAACATATGGTGTTTTATTGGTCTCCTTACTGCATACAACACAAGTTAATATTTTATGGGGTTCTAATAAACTAGTGGGCAAGATTTCAAGGAATGGTGCAAGTGTAAGTACCCAAATACTTTCATTACCAAAATTGGATAAATTGCTGTAAATGCAGGATTGTACAGCAATGTAGTCGAAGTAATCAAAATTCCTTGTTGGAAACTGATGTAAGGGAAATTCCAAACAATAGAATAAAAAGATGAAATTATCCAGTTTGTGTTCATTCTCCTGTGTTATTGTGAAACCACAGCTTCGGAACTAGAATGACATGTTTAGCAGTAATATCTCCTTCATCACCTGTTACGGTGATTTCACCATAAATATGTTTTCACTTATATCAGATTACACACCACAGAATAAATGTATGTAGCAAAATTGTTAACTTTCCGTTTCATGTCAAAATACGCTTTAAAAATCAATATGCTTTAAAATCCAGAAGTCTTTCTTTCATGAATGCCTTTTAAGTAAAACTAGAGGAATAAACAAATGAACTAGCAGGAGAGAATTTTTCAGGATTCTATCTGTAAAATGCATAACTAAATATGCAAATAATACTCATGTTTTGGGAAGGTGGATATTCTTCACAGGGTTAATCAAAATTATTCTCAATGATATGTAAGTCTCAGGTAAAAAAAGATATTTTCCATCTGAATTCTCTACGCAATTATATCCGTTCTCAGTTTTACTTGAGGGCGTCAATCTCACTTCTGTGACTGGAAATATTATTATTATAATAGGAAATAGAAACTTAAGGTAGTGTTACATTAACTGTGATGATCTTTATTTCAGACTTCGAGGAGTAGAAAACTAGACTCAATATTTTACTTATAAATCTTTAGGCTAAAATTTCAGAAGCAGTGCTTATACTTTCGCTAAATATTCAATCCTTCTCCAAATATATATGTTCGGAATTTTCTGCTCTTATAAATATGCTAGGAAAAATTCTTTACTATTTCTTCATTGAAGTATCAGTCAATGAATTTAAATATGTACTTATTTTATATTTAGAGTAATGTATTTTATTTTTATTTATTTTTTAATTAATTAATTAATTAATTTTCTTTGACAGAACCAGGGATTGAACTCACGCCCTAGCGCTTGCCAGGCAAGCACTTATTCTATGGAGCTATCTCCCCAGCCCCTAGAGTAACCTATTTTAATGTCAAAACTAAATCTTGGCATTTTCCCTAATGAACACTGTAATATTTTTCTTTGTCATTCTTCTGGGATGACTTCTAAAACTTGGAGCCTGCCACATTTTTCACCCTTATTTGATATGAGAAAATTTATGTTGAAGAAGAAAATCTGTTATGACAGATTTTTCCTTACTGTATGATCATGCTTTTCCTATATCCATGAACCTATAGGTAGTATTCCAATATTAGTGTTTCATCAGATTAAAACATGTTAGGGCCTTCTTGGTGCCTCAAATAAGCCTGGAAATGTCTTTAAAACCATATGGGCCTTAACAAAGCTTGGAAGAGCTAAAAGATTGTGTTCTGAAGAACATTAAACATACACCTTGGTACCAGAGATCTGTTTTCCTCAATTTCATTTTAATCTTTCACTTTGGCCATAAGTTTCAACCCTGAAATCTCAGTAAAGATTTTATGGTTAGGTGACTCAATAACTCAACATGGCTACTTATGATAACTTCTGATCAACTCACTAAGATTTTCCTTAGTGAGTAAAAAAGGCTTTCACTTTCTTCTGTATTTAGTAAAATTACACGCTAATTCTGTGATTTCCATTTTACTTAAACTTCCACCAGGCCTGCTGTGCAGGCTCCGCTCTCCAGGGCGCGCTGAGACGGCAACTGAGACTGAGTGTAGTGGCTGGCGCCTGTAATCCCAGCATCTGGGAGGCCAAAAACAGGAGAATCACTATGAGTCCGATGTAGTAGTGAGCCCCTGAACACCCTATAGACCTTGCCCTACAAATACAAAAACAAAACAAAACAAAAAAACCATCGAATATATTCAAGGTAGATTAGTGTCAATGGAAAAGTGCTTTTGCGAGGATCTGGATGAGGGTGGCTTACTTCGTTTGTGAATTTTTCACAGCCTGCAAAGTACAGAACTCAATGCGGTAAAGCCAATATGCTCATTGCTTTCTGCACTTTCAGACGTATATTCCTTAAGCACTGGTTTGGAACGGTGGCTGGATTCCAAGTGCAGAAAGTGGCAAAGGAGGGGTGACAGTGGAACCTGTTCCCTTGTCTCACGAAATGAACCCATAGTCTCACATGGTGAAGTTTACACTCCCAAACGCCCTGCCAGTGTTCCATCGAGCATTTCTTCCCCCAGCAGGCGGTGTGTAGCTTGACATAAATTCTGTGAAATGGAATTTTCTCCATCTCAGTGTGCTCCCCATGTTATCTTAGCACCAAATTAATATTTTAAAGCACATATAAATTGGTGCTTAGAAGCAGCTGTCTAAATTGCTTGTCTCTTAATTAGCATATGGCAGTATAATAAAGTGAAAGGAGCACGTGCTTCGGCATCAGTTACCTTGACCAGAAAAGTAAATTCTAAAATCTGATTAATCTTAGAAAATATCTAAATATTTGGAGCTTATATTAACAGTTCTGCAGAAATCTCAGTAAAGATTTTATGGTTAGGTGACTCAGTAACTCAACATGGCTACTTATGATAAAGAATACAAAGATATACGGAATGGCTTGGCGTAGTAGAGGAAATTAAGAATTTCTTGATTAATGGAAGCAGGAGCCAGAAACAGAGCAAACTTGGAAAAAAACTGGCAAGCAGTAAAATGAGAGTGTGATTATGAACCTGTTAAGAACTATTTAGTCTACATGTATGTGTAATTCTATCGGAGAAAGGAGAAAAAGCAATCTGGAATTTTTAAAAGAGATATTTGATTAAACAAAACTATCAGGACAGGAGCTCTCTGATAAAATATAATTGGAGAATTAAGTAAAAATGCATTCAATGCAAGCTGAGTTTAATATCACCTAAAGGGTTAGGCTTTGTTTAGGAGAACTGACAATTGTCATAATGGCCCTCAGTCCCATATTTAAATGAATCATGGTTAAGACAACTAATGTTTTCATCGGTTGAATCTAAATAAATGGTGCCGTCATTTGATTAATTTCCTCACATATTTTAGTTTTATTTCCTTTTTAGTAATATGAGTTTGATAGTGGACTGGAGCACATGCATGTCATTGATTTTAGGCCTGGGGTTCAGGAGAGGTTTGAGAAACTCACAGATACATGATTGGTGCCTTTGCACTTTGAGGAATATGATAAGTGCTGAGTGTTGGAAGATGTTCCTTCTTGGAGGTATGTTTTTGCTTATGATAAATGAAGCCACAGATCCTTTGATGAAGGGGAAAAATGAGTAAAGGATTGCCAAATATGAGTGCCCTTTAGAAGACAGATTGAGACAGAGAATGCAGAAAAACTGTGAGAAAAAACCACAGAAATAGATCACACCATTTAAAGAAAAGAATTAAACCTAATCAATAGCATTAAATAAGATTAAACATACCGGGCATACATAGTGGCACAGGTCTATATTCCCAGCTCTTAGAAGGCTGAGGCAGGAGAACCACTGTGAGTTTGAAGATATCCTGGGCCACATAGTGAGTGCAAGGCCAGCCTGAACTGCATAGTGAAACCCTACCTGAAAGAGCCAATAAATTAATTCACTAATTAATTAAAACAAATAATATTGTAAAAGCTGAAAATATTAAAATACTACATATTGTTAAGGTAACCACATGGAATTGGATGGCTTTTTTTTGTGGATGGCTTTGATAATTGAACTGCTGATTTCTGCTGGTGGATTGAAAGCATCAGTTAAAGCTTTATTTTTTTCCTCTTTTTAATTTATTATTAATTTTCCCCCAATTTTGCATGCATCTCTCTGGTAATTGAAACAACTAATTTGCAGACAATAATATGCAATCCAACAAACATTGTCAAATTCATATTATGTTGTTTGATGAAAGTATCATTTCTAATTTTTTATGATTTTTATTTTGTACATTCATTAAAAGAAAAAGATTCATTGGAAACAATTCAAGCCACATCACATTTTTTCTCTCAATTCCAATTTAACCACACCCTCAACAGCACTGTCTTTTTAATCCTAGTCAATTTGATAAGAAAAAATTGTGAGATTGGAGATGCAATCATATTTTTATTGGCCATGTTTTGTGCATGTGGAATTCGTTAAAGTGCAATGATTATGAAAGAGCAAAATTTCAGTGTACATGTCTTTTTCTTTGAAGAAATAAGTACTGTGGATACTTCAGTGAACTAAACTTATAAGACCAAGTGAATTTTTAGACTAACAACAAAGCAAGGGGGTCTCAGCAGTTAGGAAGACTAATAGAGCTAGCATGAATTATTCCTTGGAAGTGAAGGAAGTCTCTACTAAGTCAAGATAGAAATATGAAGAACTCAGTTGTAAAAAGAAAGGTAAGACTTCCAGATGAAGGGAAAGAAGCTAAGGTAGTCATAAAGCTTTACCAAAACGTAACAATGGAACAACACCTATATGACTGGTCTCTGAAGAGGTACATACTAGGTGAATCATTTTGAATTTCTTGATGTGACAATGTGATATTATTTATGAGAGAAACAACTCAAGACTATTGTTAGATACCCAAGACCATAAATAACATTGAACACTATAAAGACTCTGCTTTTTCTTGAATACTTATGATGATTTTCACTAATGAATTGAGGTCATCAACAAATGTGAAACTTGAGTAAATTGAATGTATAAGTTTTCTTTCCTGATAAACCTGGAACTGCTATATTTTCTTTCGAAAGAAGTATGTCACAGCCTCTTTGGCATGTCTGAATTGCCAGCGCCACTACACTTGTGTCTTATTGCTATCATTAAGTAAAATGAAGGTAACTCACACACAGGTAGTGCCATACTGGAATGCCTGAGAATTGAGACAGGTACTAAGTGACAAACAGGCAGGTAGCCAGCAAAGTACAGTTGCAAGCAAAGAGATGATTTAAGCTCTGGAGGTGATGGAGCAGAATGCCATGAGATTTCATCATGCTGTTCAGAATAGCTCACCATATACAACTTTGAAATTGTCAATTTCTAGAGTTCCCTATTTAATATTTTTGGACCATGGTTAACTGTAGGAAATGGAAACCCCAGGATATGAAACCATAGAGAAGGAAGGAGTGAGAAAATCTGTAGCTTTTAAGAAAGTACATTAAAAACACATTTAAAGATATAAAATGTACCATCCTATAAGTATTTAATAAGATGAATATGAAATCCAGTTTAGTTAATAATTTGACTCAATAAATCTTAGTTATTTAAAACCATCATCATTCCTTTTTATGATACAAACTCCAGACACCATGTTTAAAGTTGAGATGGTATTACAATAAGTCAGTAACTTTATTCTTCACTTTTATGTTTCCTTGCTATTTCTGAAAAGGCAAGTGCTAGTTAATGTGCCTGTGTATTTAGGAATGAAGACATACTTTCTGCCACCTGTACCCTAATTTCCACTTTCTGTTACCCTGCCTAGAATGGTGTCTGTAGTATTACATTGTGATTTGAAAATTCAGTGTATCCAAAAACTCATGTGCTGAGAATATACTGTCCAATGCAAAACTACTCAGAGGTAGGGCCTTTGGGAAGTGACTGGATCATGGAAGCTCAGACTTCACCAGATTAAGCCATTAGCAAATTTGTAATCTAGTAGAATTTCTGGAGCACAATGAAGAAGTGTGAATGGGCCTACGTGAAAGTTTCATGTCCTATGGACTCCCCTAAGGACCGTGTCATCTCTCCACTCCATTTTCCTCTTACCTACACTTCTCTTTCCTGGTCCTCATGAGCTCATGGCTTTGCTCCAACATGCCTCCCCACCTGCTGTTTCTATCTCACCAGCAGCCCTAAAAGAAATAGAGCCAGCTGACTATGGGCCTAAAACTCTAAGCCAAAATAGTTCTTTCATCCTTTAAGTTTTTTTCTCCAGTGTTTTATCGCAAGAGCAGAAACCTAACACAGTCTTTACGTTTCTGACATGTTTTATACATTGGCATGCATCTGACATTGTCCTTCAGCCTCTACTAGAAAGCTTTGGGAAGGCCTGAGATTGTTTTTACTGATTGTATTTACTGATACATCCAAAGCACCTAGAACAGAGCTTGGGATTTTTGTATAATACAGTAACATAGATCAAATGTTAAATGACCAATTCATGATGATAGACTTAAACATGCATTTAAAATAAATGATTCAAATAGAAAATGAGCAAAATTCCTAAACAGAAATATTTCTGCAGAGGATGTACAGATGGCCCAAAAGTCTATAAAAATATCTGCAAAAACTAAATTCCTAATGAAGTATCACCATATAATATATACCAATTACAACAGCTATAATTTAAAGAAGTGATGAAAGTATTCAATTTCTGTTGGAAAGACTGATGCAAAACTAGACACTCATCCATTACTATGGCAAATTAAAGTGAAAATGACACTCTACAGTATCTTGTCATTATCTCTAATGCTAAATTTTAAACTACAACTTAATCCAACAATTGTACCCCTGGGATTTACTCCCAAGAATAAAAAAACCTAGATAGACACAGATGTTTGTAGAAGTTTAATTCATAATATACAAATTCTGAACAGCCTGATATCCTTCACCAAACTGTGAATGGATAAATTAAACTACCCAAGAGCTAGGAAAAATGACAATGTCAAGCCATACAATTATATATAGAAGATGGGCAAGGCAATTATCCTGAGAATCTCCAGATTTTTGAATCTAGCAGTTAAGTGGAAAGATTCTCACCCTGACTAACTATATATACTGATA
>NDGM011218948.1:0-12920 GCA_002564305.1 Octomys mimax
TATATATATATATATATATATATATATATATATCGATAGTGTAAAGTGAAATGTTTCATACATGTCTGCATTTTATAATGAAGTTAAACATAGCCTCAAACATTATTTTGTGACAAAATATGCAATATCCTCTTATTTTAGCTTTTGGAAATGCACCGTCCATAACTGCTATCTGCAGTCATCCTACAGAACATGAGCAGAACTTCTGTCTGCAACTTAGTACTCATCAGTGCCTTTTCATGTTCTAAGTAGAAAAGTTAATTTTCTCCTCGCTATTTTTGTAACTTTTGTCATCTTCTGTCTTTTGGTCTTCACTCCACTACATGTGTAAGGGCAACTTCCTAGCAGCTCCGCTAGCTGTTGGATCACCCCAGCAAGCATCGTTGATGGTGGGTCAGTAACTCTTTTGCAGTGTTTGGTGTGAGGAGTGGTTTCACTCACCTAATTTTTTTCTTGTTTTCATTTTAATGTATTTGGTACAGGGTCTTACTATGTAGCTCAGACTCATAGTGATCCTCCTGTATCTTGCCTGTTTCTGGTCTCAATGGCTGGGTCAGCATGCCCATGGGCAGGGCAAGTGCGGCGTGTGGTGCTGGGGATCGAACCCCAGTCTCTATGCTTGCCTAAGCAGGTGCTTGGTCTGCTAAGCTATCTTGCCAGCCTCACATTCACCTAATTTTATAATCAGTGTTTGGTTTCCAGTAAAGGATCCTCAGTGTACACAATCAGTTCTCACATTCATTCATCTAGGACAATTATGGTGAACTATTTAGATCTTTCAGTGACACAAGTGATCCACTGAGGGCACATGTGCCATAGGGTTGCCAGCACCAGTCTAGTGTGTCTTGGTCAGTTAAGTGAGGCTGAAGAACCTCAAGTAGCAATCTCAAACCTCTAACCAGAAAAGGTAGTGTTGGCAATGACAAGGAAAATCAGGGTAATGACATTTCAATTTTACAATTCCTGGCCCCACTTTCTTTCATGTTAAAATATTATTGAAGTTCAACTGCTTGTTGAACATACATTAATTCTGGAATTTGTGCTGAAGAGCTGAATTTGCTGGGCTGACTATACAAGCCTTTTGACATTTGAGGCCAAATGTTGAAATCACAAAACTGAAGGTCAAGGCATGTGTTAGATGGAGAAGAATTAAGAAGATTCATCCCTCACAATTTGTGGTGCATACAAACTTGTCACCATCCCTAATGCATTATTCATCTGATTTGGCAAAGGAAATAATGCTTGTTTGTTTGTTTCTAAATAAGGCTTAGTTACAGCAAAGGGCAGAATCAACTTGTATAACTGTCAAGTGGGAAAGCATCTTATTTCAAACGAGGACCTTTGCTGTTCCACTAATGAGCCTCCTGTTAGGTTTTCTAACATGTTGTTGCATATATTTTTAGCATGATTTTATACCACTGGACAGTCCTTCTATAACTGAAAAACATTTGCATGAACATGACTTGTTAGGTATTTGTAGATCTCCTGTGGCCTCTAAACAAGTGTTACTAATCTGCAGGGCTCTATCCTGCAGGATTTGGCTCCGTAACTTGTCTGTAGTGAAAATGATGAAGCCAAATGGAAAATGTCAGTCAATCTCTAAATGGTTTGAAAGTTTAGAGAGAAGAAAAATAAAATAAACTCATGTTTGCATGCATAGATCCAATATTCACTAACTTTGGGCTAACATCTTATTTACTTTCATAAAAATTAAAAGATGGTTCACTGGGCAGTAAGACATCAGATAATTGGCTCTGATATTGCTGAGCTGTAGAAAGGGAGACATTCCTCCTCTCACGACGTTCCCAAAGCTTGCTTTTCCAGCAAGAGATACCATCTCTCCTGTGACACTTGCCTGACAGACAGAGACACCAGCATGTGGCAACTCAAGATTCCTCAAGGAAATGTAGGTTAAAAGGAGCTACACATCAGGAACAATTCCAGTTTTTACAACATGAAATGCATAAAACTGAACTTGTTAAGTTGAGATTGCTCCAGGACCACAGAACCACTGAAATACACAAGGCTTCATCAAATGACTCAAATTCCCCTGGGTAGGTAAGGTTTCAAACCAAGGGAATGCAGAGACCACCTTGCTAAACCACACTACCAATTAATTTTTATTCATTGATTTTTGAGGGAATGTTTTATTTATCACTCCTGCTTTTCTTATCCCTTTTTCTTACACTGTGATGCCTGGTTCCTTAGAGTTGCTTGATGCCTTTTTAAGCATATTGGAGACAGTTTTCCTTACCTGTCTCTTTCTGGCTGTTTTTGAGTTTCCCTTGTTCCTTTTTGTCTGTAGAACCTTTAGGCTAACATAGATCACCCTGCCCTATACCTCAGCACAGTTAGAAGGCTTATTTGTACCCACCATCAGAAACAGTGAGTCACTCTATTTATATTTCTCCAAATTTCCCTATCCAGTGTTCTGATTTTTTAAAAAGAAATACATGCAACCACCTCAGAATGGTTTTCTTTATTCGCTCACATGCAGATCTCTAACCTTGTTACTTTATGTTTGCATTTAGGTAGAAGAAGCTTCAATTATGCTAGGGATTGCTTCTTGTGTCGTATTTTTGAGCACTGAGTTTGGTGGTTTCAAAAACACATTCTAAGAAGCAAGATATATCATGTATGGGTACAAATTCACAATGATGAATGTTATCATTATGTCTATCAAGAATGTACCATTAAAATTAATTTAAAAAACAGACTTCTAGATGGAGGCTGGAACATTGTTTGCAGAAGGAGTTACTCACTGAATAAGTAGCATGAAAGTTATAGTGTTAGAACCTTCAGCTAGTGCTGATTCAGTTGGAAGGTAGACACTTAATGATTTTTCACATTTCTGTGTCCACCATGTCTGTCCATGTGCTGGGCCCTTTTTCATTTGTAAGCTTGAGGTCTGGGTTTGTATCTCACACTTCTGCATTACTAGTGTCCAGAGTCTCCTGCTTCCATGCTGCCTCTGATGTAAAGAGGAGCAGGGAGGCATTGGGCATGGTTCCAGCGGCAGAAGCCACCTGGAGCTGTGTGCCATGGTAGAGGCCCATTCATCACCTGGAGGAGGTGAAGAAATCCAATACCCAGGACCATTAATGGATCATAACCATAATAATAGCCATTCCATTGCGGCAGGAGGAGAGGTGTGTCTGTCTCGACCTTTGAGCATTGTTCACACATCCTTTTTAGTACTGCCAGAGCAAATCAGAGAACAGAAAGGTTGTTGCCAGCATGTCTTGTGGAGATACTGCATAAAAACAGTGCTTATGTAGTCCCTGCAGCGCCCTGGTGAGTAACTCCTGGGGATTCTGCTTCTCGGGGGACAAGGCAGATAACGGTTCTGGAAAAACAGCATGCTTCAGGTCTTGCAGGTGTTCTGTGATAAGAATCAAAACAAGACCATATTGCTCTTTGTAGTAGCCTGAAAATAAGACCACCAACAAATAAATGGCCAAAGTGCCCAGTGGGCCACCTAGCTTTCAGGAGTATAGAACTGGAAAGGGTCTAGGGGGTCTTTTATCCAGGCCTTTCATAAGAGATGAGGAAACAGATGCCCTGGGTCTGTGCACGCTGTCTGTGGGAGTTTTGATGTTCTTAAATATGGCTTGGGTCCCCTGAAAAGATGATTTAAGAGCTACTTTTGTTTTGAATATTAATATGGGATTTATTAAAATTGCAAATTCAAAAACCCATTTCTTAAGCCTTTAAATTGAATTTACAAATCTAATTATTCTTTTCCTAAATCTAGCAACTTTAGCAATCACTTTTAAAGGTTTTTTTAACACCTAGTTAATTAAATCACTTAAATATTTTAAACTACACTTATAAATTTAATATATTCTATTCTTTTTAAGTACTTAAATCATTTAACAAATAGACTTACCCATATGTTTAAATAATACTTGTAAATCTCATGAATTAAATTTATAAATATGGTGAATCTTAATTCTTTTGTATATTACAGTATTGTTTACAAATTTGGAAAACTGATCTCCATCAAATTAAAATTGCAATTTAAAAAATATATAATTAGCTATCATTTTAAACTTGAATAGAAAGAATCTGTATAGAACTCTTACACAATAAGACTGACGTATTTAAGAATACTGGGCATAATCAGAATATTCTAAATCTAAAAAATATACTTGAAATGCTTCACTTCATTATTTCTGTATTTTTTCTGAAATTTCTTGGCATTAAATTGTACTTAAACTAATAAGGGAGAAAAGTGTCATCCTAAGGGTAATAGATTTTTTTTTTCTAATTTAGGTTTTAATGGACACAGAAGAATAAGATGCAACAAACAACTTGATCCTTGCCAAAGACTGCCATATGTGGGTACAATAAAGAGAGAACCCTAAAACTTTAGACAATGTTTTACTTCATATCTCCAACTCCCAGTTTAAGTCATCTGCAACTCAGTTTCTTAGTCTGTCCTGACAAAGCCGTAACTGTTGTACCTTACGTTGCCACCTCCACTGGAATTTCCATTGTTGATGCTCTGTGCTTGTGTATAATGGCTCCTCTCTGAGCATCACGCTCTTAGGCCATACTCTGAAGACCTCTTCAGATCTGGGTTCTCAACAAATGTTTCTTTCTTGATGGAAGTGTAATTTGCACAGCTTTTAGAAACATTTCCTATAGGGTTTGTGTCTGTCACAGCAGGACCTGGGTGTTCCCACAAATGGAAATCCTGTTCTGTTCTGGTCCTGTAGAACAGAACACATCTTCTGCTCTGTGCTGCTGCTTGCTGGATCTTGCAATGCGTTACTTGTATCGCTATCAGACTTTTGAAAGATTAGTTACAGAAAGTGAGATGGCACAGATGAGTATTTAGGCAAATCTGAAAGTCCCTAAAACTGTTAGGGAAGCACAATTATTTAACAACTCTGTTCCATAGGATGTTTGTTATGTTTTCAGACGTGATATGTTCTGTATCACTAGAGGCAGTCTCTGTATCAGTAGTGGGTACCCTACACTAGACCACCTGCAATGCACTCCACTTCTCCTCTTAGGGCTACCTAAGTTTTCACCAGTCAGTAATAGCTGCTTCACTTAGCTTTTCCAGCTGAGGATCATCCTGTCTTTTGCCTCAGAGGATGGTTGTATGGATTAAAGTCACTGGAATGCAAGCTTCACAAGACAAGCTCCTCTGTTTGGGTGTGGGGGCCTCCTCAGCACCTTCATGCCCTGGTGTTGTGTATGTTCAATAAGTAGTTGCATATTTCACTACACACAAAGTACTGAAATGGGGGCTAGATGTAGGCGAGGGCTCACCGGAAGTGTTTTTCACTATGAAATTTGGTCACAGTCACTTGCAGAATCCTTATCTTATATACAAATGTATTAGAAAAAGTAGATAAGCAACAATTCCCATGCCATTAGTTCTGTATCTTGCCACTTACTGTACTGAGCTCTATTGCTTTTAGTAGGAGAAAACCTGTAGCAAAGCTGGCTTTCTTTCGCATTTGGCTGGCCAGATTATTTGTAATATTGTGGGGTTGTAGATCTTTCTTATCTTGGTAAGGTTACCTGTAATTTTCATTTTCCATTCTTCTCTTCCATTTCTTTCTACTCCTTTTCTTTTCTCTTTCCTATTCTTCCTTGTCCCATCTTGAGTCTCAGCCTTTTGGTTCTGCCCTTTTTTTCTGTGCCTACCCTTTAAATAAAGGCAGACTTTGAAGGTTAGTCTTTGACTGTTTACTTTCTTGTTGCATCTAGTCTTCCTCATTGATCCTGTGGCCTATTTATTTACTTATTTATTTAATTTTTGTTTGTTTGTTTGTTTGGTACAAGGACTCCCCACACAGCTCAAACTCATCGTGAGCCTCCTGTCTCAGCTTCCCCAGCACTAGGATTACAGGCATGTGCCACCACTCCCGGTTTCTGAGGCTGGCCTGACATGGGGCCTGCCAGGCACGTGGTGCCAGGGATTGAATCCGGATCCTTGCGCTTGCAGGCGCTTAGACTGCTGAGCTATCTCCCTGCCCCACTGTGGACTCTTACGGCTCTAAATTAGCCCTCCTGTTTTCCTCTTCAGAACTGTGTTCCAGTTAAAGTGACACCTCTAATGATGTTGAACATTTTTTGTATATTTCCATTTGTATTTCTTCATCTAAGAAGACACACTTCTCAGTTGAAGAAATACTAATGGTTCTTTCTTGCTATGAAACCTAGTGTACTCACCATTGTCTTAATAAGGTGACACTCAGCAGATCCTCTAAATAAATTCTAAGGCCTGGAAACTGCAAAGAGATTGCAGGGAAAGAGAAAGACACCATTGCAGATAGAACTAGGACTGGTGCTTAGCTGACTGTGAAAGAGGAAGAGTATCCCGATTACTGAGTGGGCCCTTGTGTAACTGCTGTCTTTAAAAATGGAAGAAGGAAAGAGAGGAGGGAGTCAGAGGAGGGTACTATATTCTTGTGGGAGAAGATGAGTGTAAAGTGATGTGAGGATTCAACCCACTATTTCTGGCTTTCAATACGGAGAAAGAGGGCTACCAACCAAGGTATGTGGGTGGCTTCTAGAAACTGGAGAAGACAAAGAAATAGATTTTCCACCTCAAAGTTCCAAAAAAGGAATACAGCCTTGCTGAAATCTTGCATGGATGAAATCCACAGCAGCAGAAGCTTCAAAGACAACTTTGTCTACATGAGTATGGGGATATCCTCATCATTTTGAACTGTTCCTAGGTATTGTGTACAATATGTGTGTGTGTTTTTCACTAAACATAAAGTGCTTAGTGCTTATTTGTTGACTAGAGGGAGACACTTCCTAGAAAGTGGTTAATAACCCACTGATATGTCAGAATTCTAACTATGAAACAATTGGTTTATAAATTTGTGTTTCAAGACACCAAACATGTCGTAGGTAATTTGTTACAGCAGCAACATAAAACTAATTTACCCACATCCATGCTATTGCTCAAGCTGATTGTAATGATGGTAATAATCTTTTAAACTGACTTAATATACTGTAATAAAGATGTCAAGGTCCAAAATAGCAATCTAACCTACTCAAATACTCAGATCCTCCTAATCAAAGCCCATGTCAAGACTATCTACCATATTAACCTAAATCTATATGTCCTCTTTTGATACATTATTTAATTAGATAACTGTGTGTGACTTACAGTGGTTTTTGAGTATCCAGGAGGTAGCAACAATCTATTATTTATTCTGCATCCTCTTATAGTATGCAAGACAGAAGCATGACTTTCAAGCAATGCTTTTTGAACTCAAGGAAAATGCAACACACTGAAAGTTGTGCTAGATATGAGTCCTAAATGCCCACAAGATGGAAATATTTCCTTCAAAATATGTACTCCATTGTCCCCTGAGATCATCTCCTTATGGACCTCTTTCAAAATGGAAATTCAAATTTTAGTTGCAAATGAGAAGGTTTGTATTTCAATAATCTTAAGTTCCCAAACATCACTGAAGAATTGTTTCATTTAGATTAAAATTTGATTATTTAAAAATAAGAGTTGGTATACCCATGTGTTAGAATGAATACATTAATTTTGCCTCATAGGTCTTTTGAAATTAGAAGAATTATAGGTTCTTTTAAAATATAGGCCAGTGATTGACTTAATTTCATTAAGTTTAACTGTGTTTTATAGTACACTTTCTGAATTCCCTTCAGCAAGATGTCAAGAGAAAAGTGGGGAAATTGTCTACCTTACTACAATTTAATTTTACTTTTGGGATTAAAAAAACCCAAAGATGTTGTGTTTTAAAGACTCTTTGACAAGGTGTGGAATTCAAGTTTATGTGAATGTGAGTGGCTATAAAATTGTGTAGTGGCATTTGTAATGTGTTCTGAATCTTCTTACCATACTCAGATTGTATCAGTCAACTCTCTATACATTGAGCAAATGCTTAAGAAAGAAAGCTTAAAGAGGAATGATGTATTTTGACTGATTGTTTCAGAGGTTTTCGCCCGTGGTCTGTTGGCTCCATTGCTGTGGGCCTAAGCTGAAGCATAACATCATGGCAGAAAGGCAGAGTGAGCAAACTGCTTACTTCACAGAAGCCAGGAAACAGAAAAACAGCCAGAGAGGAAGAGGGGATGGACAACATGTATTCCCTATGTTCATGCCCCATCACCTACTTCTTTCAAGTAGCCCAACCCTTTATCTCTATCTGCTTCATTGCCATCAAGTTATGATCCTATAAGTAAATTAATCCAGGAAAGTTGGAACCTCATTATCCAGTGATTGCCTTCAAATGCTTTGGCCTGGGGTAGAAGTCCTAAATACAGGTCTTTAGGAGACACTTTCTAGTCAAATTCTAAGACAGGTTTGCATTGTTTATAATGAGAAACTTGTGAGCTTTCACTGGTTCTTCTTAAGTAATTTTCCTTAAAAGTGGCCCCTAACTCAAGCAGCAGCTGCCTGTGGGTAAGGTGTGGACAGGTGGATTGTCACATCTAATGTACTTTGTAGAGGACTCAGCTGATGCTGTCACCCCCCTCCCCAATAGTGAGTTCAGCTCAAAATTGTGTTCTGCAAAGATGGGAAGGGATGTGGGAGGTGCATAGGCACACTGAGTTAGGTGGTTTCAAAGTAGGTGGATTGACAGTATGAAAGCACAAATTAAGCTATGAACGCTGGCTGGAAGATAATTTAAATTCTCCTGAAATACATGAGACTGCCAGATTCATCCTGCATTAAGTAAGCAGCATTAATGTTAGACTAATCCAGAGCCATTATTTCATATCTGAAAGCAACCATGCCATAATGAAACTATGGCAGGCAAAAAAATCAGACTTGTTTAAGAAACTTATCAATAATTGTCTCCAAATATTTAAAAGACTTTCAGGTAGAAGGAGGAAAGTGATCTAGTTCAGGGTGCAGGATAGGGCAAAACTAGAACCTTTGGGCTAGAGGCAGAAGAAGATGATGGAGTTTGTGCACTAACACAAAACACTGTCTTAAAGAGCTGCATACTCAGAGTTTACTTCTGACAACGAAAGCCTTTCACCAAAATGCTGGGTGATTGCCTTCCATGGGACAGTTAATAGATAAGTAATGCAGGACACTGATCTCAGGGACTTCACACTCAGCTACATTCCAGCCCTCTTCGGCTTATTTTGAGATGTGTTCACTGTGTTACACAGCAAGAGCAATATGTTGCGTTGAATAACTTGTAACTTTTTTTCTATCAGAGTTAAAATTGTACAATACTAAAAGGATGTAGCATAATCTTTTATGATTTTTTATGTTTCTTTAAAAAACAAATCATACATATGCCAGTTCAATCCTTAAGGACAGTAACCCAAGCTTAAATTATTATTAGAACAGATGTTTACCTGCTGTTGTGTTTAGTGAGATAAATCCCTCAGCAGTAAAACCAAGATAATACTCAGCAACATGTAAGCTTAACCTGGAAGCATTTTGAGGGGCAAGGACTGAGGAACACCAGAGTGATGGATATCATGGAGAGCAGGGGGAAATAGGGATTCAGGTCTCTGAAGAAAGTGGCATTGGCCAGCTACCAGGATAAAGACTACCAACTATGTGCCCGTCAGGACTTTCCTGTTGTTTTTTTCCTATAATCCAGGGAAATCAAAGCCATCTTTCACACTGGGCCTAATAACCTATTATAGTAAAATGTAGATTTCAGCACCTCTTTTACCCCATGATGGAGAAATTAACTAACATTTAGGTGTTGTTTTATTTACCTTATTCATTCTATAATAGAGTACATGAGGCAATTAACTTATAAGGAAAGGTTTGTTTTGATTCATTATTTTTGAGGTCCCAGTCCAAAATCCATAGTCCCATTCATCACAGCGGGAACAGACTTCTTTTGTCATGAGACTGGAGGCAAAAAAGGAAAATGACTAGGATCCCACAGTCTCTCTAAACTGTGTTCTTCTCATAAAGCAAGCACCCTTCCATTATGACCCCTGCTTATGGGTCCCACCTTTTTCCAGTAGTACCACTCGGGAACACAGCTTTATCGCCTGTGGGAAGCATTTATCCACACTATAGCAGATGCTCAGCACTCAGCTGTCTTTGTATAGCTGTGCAGCCCCTGATGGTAGCATTACTATCTGTAGCCTTTGTCTCTCTGGGTTTTATGTTTATCTGAAAACATGGAGGTCAGAATTTTCTATTCCTTAAAGTTATATCAAAATCAGGAATGATTTCCATATTAAATAGCTTATCAACTAACCAGAGAAGCAAATTGCCTTTGGATCACATTTTGTTATTCCTGAATAGTAACATGTGGCGGGACGGCCAAATAGCTCAGCGGATTGAAGCTCCTGCTTAGGTAGATATAGGGGCCAGGGGTTCAATCCCCAGGCCTACTGTGCTGGTCCCATCCCCAGGGCACACTGAGAAGGTGATTGAGACTGGGCGTGGTGGCACACGCCTGTAATCCCAGCACTTGGAAAGCTGTAAACAGTAGGATCGTTTATGAGTCCTGTCTATGTAGTAAAACCCTGTAGACCCTGTACTAAATACATTTAAGAAAAAATAGTAACATGTAGTGATGCTGAGTGAACAAGGAAAGAAAGTGTCCTCTGCATGGGACAGTGCTAAAGATTTTTAACTCCACCCTTCTTCCCAGCATTCTATTTTAACATGTGTGCTAGGAGAACACTAAAGGTGTGTGAGTGCCTGGGAAATGGGACAGCGCTTACTAATTAGAGTCATAAATGGAGAAAAGAGGCCAGAAAAAAACACTAGAGGGAAAAAAGCAAAGAAAGAGAAAATACTTACACTGTGAGAAAAGTAGGGTTGGAGAGGCTGGAGCTGATGGTATGAAGTCTTTGTACCTTCCCCAGAAAACGAGGTGCTCTGTTGTAGATGGATCAATCTATTGTGATCAAAGAGAAAAATTTTATGTCCATCTTTTCATTTATCAGATGTGTTTAGATAAAAACTTCTAATTATGGGTTCTGTTTATTCATTGTTTTGAGTTTGGATTCAAAAGCTTAACTTACACATATCCAGTTCATTTGGACTCTCACAGTTTCATTTTCTACGTCTTTACATTGGGAACAGTGATACTTGCCTGACAAGTTTCAGTAAGTGAAATAGTGCATAGAAAGCAAGTAGCCTATTATCTGCCCTTTGGAGAACATTCAATAAACAGACACATATATTCTTTTCAGAACCAGAACTAAGAAACCTGTCTGTTACCAAAATCACTATGACCATTTCCCAGAATCGCCTATGTTATGTGTCTGCTGTTGGGAGTGAGGGGCACTATGAGACTTAATAATTAGATTTGCTTTGGAATATCTGCTTTACATCATTTCTGTGCCTTAACTTCTTTACATTTCTAGAGCTTGGGACAGCTAGTAGACCAGTGAGATAACAGAACAGCGAGCATGGTGAATGTTATGAGTCTATAGTATATTTGTATTTGACCAAAGAAAGGAAGCTATAAATGCATTTCCTGAAGAAAGCCTCAATAATTAACACTCAAAATGAAATGCCCTGACTACATTATTATTTGTGCCAGAGACAGATTATAAACCTCATGAGAAGAAAACCTTTCAAGCTATGCTAGGCCTGTAGGCATTTGGAAGAGCCTTTGATTGGCTGTATGCATATGAAGGGGATACTGAGTTTATGTATACTACATAATCACTGGTCCACGTCTTAGTTTTTATATGCAATTAATGAAGAATGTTGTAAACATAGTGCTTGGAAATTCAATTTTTTCAGTAAAATTAAGTAATTTTTTATTTTAAATGACTTTTTACAAAATATTAAATGGAATCGTGAACATTCAGCCAGAAGCTAAAACCAAAAAGTACAGCTATAGTTTAGAAGTAAAAAATATATTGAAATAGTTGTAATTAACAGATACAAGATGCACTTTGGAAGCCGTATGTAAAATGATTTGGATAGTGTTAGGAGATTTAAAGACTCCTTTAATAGCTATGCTTTTAGAGCCATAACATCATGTAATAAAATTCTTTGTAATTTATTCATTAATGGAACAAACATTTATTCTTTTGGGCATGGTGGTTTATTAAGCTGTGGGAAACTGATCATAAATCTTAATGGTGAGATTATATGCTGGCCAAGGAATGAAGACAAATACAGTTGTACTTAGTATAAAGATTTAGAGCAGCGCAGGTGTGATACTGAAAAAGCACACCTGAGCTTCCCTCGCTCAGACCAGCACCACAAACAGCTTGCATCATTAGATCTCCTTTCATGGAGATCACATCTCTTTTGCAATATCTTTCTGTTTGGAATTCTCACTTTTATAACAATAAAAATAGACTCAAATCCATAAAGGTTACTCTTAATACTGTAAGTTATTAGGGAATTGCAATATTTGAGCCTGATATTCTAATTTTACCATGGGGCAGAATCTTTGATCACAGTTAATGTGTTCATGCTGAACCATTATTTGGAAGGGATATTCTGGAACATTCTGGAACATTGACAGATCCTGTTTTACCACAAACAACCCATTATCACATATTTATTCCAATTCTCCAATAAAGAGAATGACCATTCTAAGGGACTATGCAAGTAGATAAATATACTTTACTTGTGTCATAAAAGTTTAGATCAAATTACTGAAATGTAAATGTAAGCATTAGTTAAAGTACATCTCCATCCCTATGAATGTGAGGAATTGCATAAATACCACAGTATTTTCCTTAAGGAAGCATTCAATAAACTCTGTTATAACCGAAGTGAATCATAACACCTTGCAAAAGCACTGGAAACAGCATCACACAATTTTAACTGTAGTAAATTTACCAGCAGATCTTTAAAAATTAACATCAAAAGAAAAGGAGTAATGCCGTGACGGCCCCACCCCTGGGGCACACTGAGACTGCAATTGAGACTGGGCATGGTGGCAAGACCTGTAATCCCAGCTCTTGGGAGGCTGTAAACAGGAGAATCACTACAAGTGTGATCTAGTAGT
>NDGM011218950.1:0-11258 GCA_002564305.1 Octomys mimax
TACTTAAAAATTCTTCAGGACAGAGAAGACCCAGATAGACCCTCTGGGCCACACTGGACCGGGCGTTTGTGCCTCACATTAGTTTCTGCTTCTTGCTCCCCTGGCTGCTGTGAAAACCCTGAACCCCAAGGCCGAGGTGGCCTGTGCACAGGTGGCGCCCGTGGTCAACATCAGCGCAGCGAGGGACTGCAACACGTAATGAGGATCGACCTGGGGCCTGAAGGCACCATGAAGATGCTCGTTTCTGGTGCCTGAGATATCAAGCTTACTAAAGATGGCAATGTGCTGCTTCGCGGAATGCAAATTCAACACCCTACAACCTCTTTGCACAGCCTCCTTAATCACAAAAGTAGCAACAGCCCGGGATGCTATAACTGGGGATAGCACTATTTCCAACGTCCTGGTTATGGTGAGCTGCTGCAATCGCTACATTTCTGAGGAGCTTTATCCCCGAATAATTAACAGAGGTTTTGAAACTGCAGAGCAAAAGGCCCTGAAGTTTTTGGAACAAGTCAAAGTAAACAGGGAGATGGACAGGGAGATACAGATGTGGCCAGAACATCTCTGTGTACTAAAGTTCATCCGGAACTTGCAGATGTCTTAGAAGAGGCTGTGGTGGATTCCATTTTGGCCATTAGAAGAAAAGATGAACCTATTGACCTGCTCATGGTAGAGATCATGGAAATGAAACATAAATCAGAAACTGATACAAGCTTAATCAGGGGGCTTGTTTTGGACCATGGAGTATGGCACCCTGATAGGAAAAAAGAGTGGAAAATGGGTATACTCTCAGGTGCCATGTCTTCTTGGGATATAAGAAAATGGAAGGGAATTCTGGCTTTTTCTGCAAGAGTGAAAAAGAGAGAGAAAATCTAGTAAAAGCTGAGAGGAAATTCATTGAAGGTAGAGTTTAAAAAACAGTAGAACTGAAAAAGAAGGTCTGTGGTAACTGAAACACAGGATTTGCAGATATTAATCAAAAGGGAATTGATTCCTGCTCCTTGGATACTCTTGCAGAAGAATGCACCATAACTCTGTGTCTGGTTAAGGGAAGAAATGTGGAGAGGCTGATGCTTGCTTGTGCTGGGGCAGCTCTCAGTTCCTTGGATGAGCTAACTCCTGACTGTTTGGGACGAGCAGGACTGGTTTATGAGTAGACTTTGGAAGAAGAGAAGTTCACCTTTATTGAGAAATACAACAACCTCCGCTCTGTCACATAGTGATCAAAGGACCAAATAAGCACACCCTCACTCAAATCAAGGGCACGGTAAGAAATGTCATTTTGATGAATGTCAAAAATGCTATTGATGACAGCTATGTGGTTCCAGGCGCTGGTGCAGTAGAAGTGGCAACAGCAGAAACGCTGATGAAACACAAGGCCAGAGTGAAGGGTTGGGCCCAGCTCAGAGTCCAGGCATTTTCCAAGGCTTTGCTCATTGTTCCCAAGGTCCTTGCTCAGAACTCTGGCTTTGATCTTCAGGAAACATTAATTAAAGTTCAAGAGGAACATGTCCAGGTAGGTCAACTTGTGGGTGTGGACTTGAACACGGGTGAACCAGTGGTAACCTCAGAAGCGGGCATGTGGTGTAACTACTGTGTGAAGAAACAGTTGCTTCCCTCTTGCACTGTGATTACCACCAATATGCTCCTGGTCGACAAGATCATACGGGCTGGAATGTCCTCTCTGAAGGGCTGAAGGGAAGCTTCCTGTATCATACGAATCCCGAAGACTGTGGAATGATCCTGAGGAGTAGAGTTGTGGAATTTTTGTTCAAGCTTCAAGTGATTTTCAGAGGAATTTTTTTCCCACATGGAAAAAAAAGAGAACACTTGGCAACTATTCAAATTATGATGCCGTGGAACTCTAACTACAGAATTTTCTAGTTGCACTGAGTGCATCCATGGGAAGCAGGTCCTTTGTAATCACCCAGAGAAGAGGTGGCTTTGTTTTAGCTGCATTAACATAAACTTAATAATTGTTTAATAAATAGTCCTTGAAAAACAATTTTAATGATTTAATAATTCCCTGTGGATGTGTTTTAAATTAAGGAACAGCTCCCTGTTAAACATCTGAATAATTAAAAAATTTGAATGCCCCTGTCACCTTAGTATAAACTTCTACGTAAAATCACTTGGACTTCTAACAGAAAAAGACCTTCAGGACAAAAGTAAGACATGCGGCATCAAAAGCTGAAATTATACTTCAAAGCCACAGTGATAAAGCAGCATGATACTGTCAATGAAACACTTCTAAGGATTATTATAACAGATTAATGATGCAGAAACCACTCCAAATGCATACAGTTACCTTATCTTTGAAAAAGGATTGAAAAACCCCTACTAGAAGAAAGATAGGGCATTTAATAACTGATGCTAGAAAAAACTGCTCTTAAGAAGCCAAAGACTGAAACTATACTCATGACTCTCACCATACACTGAGCTAAAATAAAAGTAGATCCAAGTTCTATTAAAACAGAGCTAAATATTAGCTGTAGAAGAGGCAAAAATGTAGAACTCTTGATACTGGTGTAGGTGACACTTGATGAATAAAACCTCATTTTCACAAGAAATGTTACAAAGAATTAATAACTGGAATCTCATGTTATTAAAATGCTTTTACATAACAAAAGAAATCACCAACAGAGTTCAACTTTTGTTTGATGTCAAAAAATTTTAGAAAGTTAGCAATATAGCATTTGCAAATTATTATAGCCAAAAACTAATCTCAAGCCTTTTGGGAAGATTTTGTTTATGAATCTACCACAGCAGCTGAGGGTAGAGACACTCTTGTACCTTTAAATTGTTATGCTGGTTGTGCAATTCGAATCCTATGCCTTCTGCATGTCTTCCTTTAATTGAAGATACTTACCTTAGTCAATATCAATATTTCCATGTTTTTCAGTGTCCAAATTATTTTCTTTGCAATAGATGTACCTTATATATGACAATAGCAGTACACATCATTACATACAATAGTAATATTTTACATGCAAGTAGCAACAAATGGATCACAGATATGTGACAACATAACAAGAAATGTCAGGCTATAAGTCAAAGTAAAAGCATGAAGGTGAACTTTTGGTGATAATATATTTATTATAGTAGAATACAATGTTCTGTTTTTACTTTATTAAGTATTAGAAAACTATGATTTATATATTGTGTCATAATGTATTTGTATACACACATAATGTGCAATTATTAAATCAATTTAGTTGATGTATCCATCATTTCACATATTTATAATGTATTATTCCAAACAGAGACATTTTAATTTTTGGTCAGCATCTCCTTTTCCTGCAAATCTCAGGCTTTGTTAACCACTATTCCTCTTTCTGTTTCTGTGAGTTTGATCTTCTACTTACATGAAAATATGTATAAAACTAGGCTGTTTTCTGTTACTGTAATAAACTACTTGAGGTTACTTTTAGTTCAAGAAATTTATTGATCTCACAGTTTTGGAGGCTGATCATTCCAAATATGGCACCCATATTAATTTTACTTGTACTGAGGTTCACATTGGCTACATCATCCCTTGATAGATAGAAAAATGGGGGGAGGCAGCGAGATAGCTCAGCAGTCCAAAGCACCTGATTAGGCAAACTTAGGCAAAGTGCAGGGACAGGGGTTCAATCCCCAACACCACATGCCTCACCAGCCTCGCCCCTGGGGTGGGCTAAGCCAGGCACAAAATGAAATAAAATAAAAAAGAAAAGAAGAAAAATGGAGAGCTCACATTGAAGATGTAGATATCATATATCAATCAGCTTTCCCATTGCTAGGAAAAATGTGTGACATGCACAACTTAAGGATAAATGGTTCATTTGTCCAATGAATCATTTCAGAGGCTTTGGTCCGTGATTGGCTGGCCTCAAGAAACGTGGCAGATGGAACCCTGTGCAGTGGAAGGGATCACTTCATGATGTCTAAGAAAAGTACAAGGACAGAGCACCAGACAGAGAATGGTCGGGGGCAGAAGATGATCCACAGGGCTGCTCCTTCCTAGGTCGAGGCAAACACACCCCGCACTGTGCCTTAGTCACGTGACAGGTGTCATGCAAGCCAATCAGCTTAATGAGAAAGATTCACTGTCAGGGGATTTATGGAAGTCAAAAAGCTGTAGAGTGGAGAGGGCTCGGTTTTGTTTCTTTGTAACCCCCCCCCCCAGTAGAATTCCTAGGGCAGAGTTCCCAATGCCTTCCCACTATGGGCAGCATCTTAATGACCCACCTCTTCTTTCTGCCACCACTTAGAGGCCTATACCTCTAATGCATATTTTCTTGGGTAAAGATCATAACCAAAGCAGGTGAAATCATATCTCATTGTGAGTCTGGTTTTCATTCTCAAGCAATTAGTGATGTTGAACTTTTTTTTTTCATGTATTTTTGACTATCTTTGTTTAAGAAAGGTCTTTTTCAGTCTTTTTGTCTATTTTTAATCAGATTGTTTTTGGTCTAGTTAGTTACATGAGCTCCTTATGTATTTTGGATATTGATCCCTATTGGATATATGACTTACAAATATTTTTCTCTGAATACTTATTACTGCAAGTTTGTATCCTGAGAATCTACCATGATTATTAGTTTTAGCATATTTGGGTGAAATGATTTGGAATTTTCTCTATAAAAAATAATATCAGCAAAGTGGTATGAGTTCCACCTTCTTCATTACTTAGACATCTTTTATTTTTTAATTACCCTTGCTAAGACTTTCATGTATTCAAAACACATTTACAAAGTTATAAAATGTGCCTCACATCCGTTGGTTTTATAACTTTTAGAAGACACTTTATTTCAAAAATATAACTGAACAGAACAAACATTGTGTATATAAGGTTTATAGTAATGTAGGCAATTAGAAATAATAGTAAGTCTGCTTATATGCTCACTTCACATAATGAAAAGTTAAAGATACTCGGGTTCATTACATAAGTGTGTGTGTGTGTGTGTGTGTGTGTGTGTGCGTGTATGTGTGTTCAATTTAGTGTTACAAAATAATGGACAGAAAAAAACAAGCAAAAATGACGCAAAATTTGTAGTTAGGGGCTGTGGATGATTGAGATGATATAGCTTATACATATTTGATCTTTTGCTTTCTTAACTAAAGTTGACAAAGTAATGAAAAATTTTTTGTATGTTATTTAAAACACAAAAATTCAAAACTTTAATTTATTAAAATTTTGGAACATATACAGTGCAATTAAAATATAAAATCTCTGGAGATTATGTAAGATTGAGAAGAAGGCTTAGAATAAAGAGAATGTGAATAGTTACTATACATCTGTATGTAAAAAGTAATTTAACTTTATGTATATACAAATTTAGATACATAATGACATATATATGCATTATATATATATATATATATATATATATATAATGATAATGATAATGTAGTGATGTGCTACATGGTACCTGTGTTCCTTCAGGACGATTTCCTAGTGACATCCTAGCGATTGCAGTGTTGAAGCGCTCACCTCGACTTGTGCTGTGTCTGTGCACTTGTAGGGATCTATTGTGGGCAGACTTATTGCTCGGCTGGTTCTCTGACAGTGCAGCACACGGCCATGCAAGAGTATAATGTTTCACATTAATGATGATCAATATGCGACTGGTTATGTGTGCACCATAAGGTGCTATGTATCGATGTTTGGGTGTATAGTTTTATTCTTAAAAATGTTTGCTGTAAAACATTATGCTATGTTACGAGGTTGCACTTGTAGCCTCATATGGCCCCAATTTACCTTGTGTCTAGACTGTATCCTGAAACTGTACTCAGCCACTGACCCTTACCTTCCAGGTACAGGAACCCTTCCCAGTAATCTCGCTAAGAGGACCCTGCTTCCAAATGTATTCACACTGCATATGATATTATTTTGAAATTTTCCATATGGGTATTAATATTTTAATTTTCAAAAAGCCATTAAGAGAAACAATTGAGTTGCTTGCTGCCTCCTGCCTGCCATCAACTGTTTCCTCTCTGCCTTGCTACTCAGTCTTGGAGCCAGCTGAACATGGACTGAATTTTCTACAAAATGTTAGAAAAAATAAATCTCTCCTCTTGCAAGAAAGAAAGAAAGAAATATTGAATAAAAATATTGATATACTTCACAATTTCATTGTGAATTCTGAGACAACTACTAAAACGACAAATTTCATTAGCCATGATAAAACATACATAGTTACTCATTGTTTTTAGGAAAAACATTTTATTTCTCATATACAGTTTTATCCTTGAATTCTAAAAGATACTTTTTTTAGGGTGCATAAAACTTGAGAAATATACCTAGGAAACTCAGGGTTCAATCCCTGGTCCTTCCAGGCTGGCCCTGCGCCCGGGGCATGCTGAGAAGGCCAGTGAGACTGGGCGTGGTGGCATGCCTGTAATCTCAGCTCTTGGGAGGCTGTAAACAGGTGGATCACTAAGAGTCTGACCTAGTAGTGCAACCCTGAACACCCTGTAGACACTTCCCTAAAATACAAAGAAAGAAAAGATTATTACATTCATTGTAGGAAATATATATTCTTTTATTATACATACTATACATTATGTATATTACGTATTCATTTATACTATATAAAATACATATTTATGATACTTAAATTATATACTGTATGTAAATTATTATATTTAACATATAACTTTTTATTCCCTGTCCCTTCATACCCCTTTATTTCACCAGCAACAGATTCAATTATCTTATATCAGTCAACATAAAATTAATCACATTATGTTGACAAAATATTTAAATGTCAACTGGAATGGGGAACAGTTATTTCAGTTGATTCAACATTTTCTGAGCACAGAAGCCCCACTTTAAAGATCATTGTCAGAATGGTATAACAAGAGAATAAGAGCAAAGGACTTCAATTGATCTTCCTTGAAGGAGCTTCCTTGTGAGTTTTCTGCAAAGAAGTTTCAGTGATTTTCTGTGACAGAGCTTCTGCTGTTTTCTTTCTCTGAGGGAGATTCAATCCTCACCCTTCCTCTCCCGGTTTCCAGGGAGGATCCTTGGCCTTTGGCACAGATCCTTCAGTCCTTTGGTCCTTTCCTTGGTTTGTGCCCAGATCCCGCGGTCCTGCATTTCAGATCTTTCAGAACTTGCAGTCTGCTGATACGGACATACCGAAGACATTGCTGTGGGCTCCAGGTCCTCGGCTGGATCCTTCCGGTCTCCAGTACGCCCGTCTTGTGTTCTTCTATATCTGGAGCTAGTAAGCACTGACTAATGCACAAGTACAGACTGAAAACCAGAATTATAGGTCAAAAATGTAAAAGACAGAAGATCAGTACATTAAATCAAGGTACAATTTTAGGTACACTGCCCATGTTGGTTAACAATACAGTTCTCTCTCTCTCTCTCTCTCTCTTCTCTCTTTCTCTCTCTCTGTCTTTCTCACTTATTTTATTTCATGCTTATTTATGCATTGTGTTTTCATTTAAGAGGAACTACATGAAATTAAACTTGTGTCTGTGATTCATTTAATGTTAAGTTCTCAAGACACACCCACTTTGTTACACATGGCTCCAGTTTATCTTAGTTTACGGCACAGCACTACTACATTGTGTGCAATTATCACGTGACATAGAGGGAGTTTTCAAGACTTAGCTGTGGTGTTCCGAACTGGGATGCTGTAAGCACCGCCTTGCATACATCACTGTGGTACCACTGTGGTATCCTGCCTTTTACTCTTTTGTGAAGATACCCAGATAGAGACTAGCTGGATCAAATGGAACTTCTGTTTTTAGTTTTTGAGGATTTCCATACTATTTTCCATATCATTTGTATCAGTTTTATACTATCACCAAAAATGAAGAATGATTTCTTTTTCTCTTACAGTCTTGACTTTTGATACTGGTTGCTTTCTTGATAATATCCATTCTTTCTTAAATGAGATGGAGATTCAGTGTTGTTTTACTCTGCATTTCTTGCTGGATACCAGCAGGAGGGTAAGGCCTCAAATACTCAAGATCAAGACACTCAAATCCAGAGTAACTCATGCCAGACATTGCCTCTGGCCACAAGGGGGATCCTACTTCTGTCTTAGCCCAGCTCAAGAGTCTAGTCTCAGCCACCTCCCTGTGCATGGCCGTCTCTCACAGCTGTCACTTAACCAGTCTCTGTGGAATGGTAACTGTGGGTGTGAGACCAAAGGTGCAGTGGACACCTCAGAAGTTTTGAGAAGCCAAGAATATGGATTTTCTGAGAATTTTTGGAAGGAGGAATCAAAGACAGCCCAAGAGAGAAACCATGACCACCAGAAGTGCCATAAGGGTGGAGCAATTAACATCTTCTAGAGCTCACAACTTGCCATATAGCCTTGGATGCTACACAGGAACTATAGCTCTTAGTGTTTGCCCCTGCTAGATTTTAGACTTGCTTTGGTCCCATTCATTTGTATTGCCCTGTTGGTAATGTTTTTCTTGTGCCATTGAATACTAGAAATATTTTACTTTCTTTTCATTTGTACAGGGATTCACAAATAAAAGTTTGCCTTATAACTCACAGGAGACTTGGAACTTGGACTTTTCAGTAATGCTGAAACCATTCACACTTAGAAGTGGGATAAATACCTTTGCTTATGAGGATGTACTTGAGTCTTTGAGGGGCCAGGGGTGGAATGTGACGGTTTATGTCCAGATGTCTCCCCAAAACCTCATGTGGATATGAGAGATGGACATTTGGGAAGAGGCTGAATTAAGAGTTTGGAATTGGTTCAGTATGTAGCACTGGGATTGAGGGTCTGAGTGTCACACCCACCCAAGAATGGGTAGTGTGCATACAGTGTAAGGGAGGAAAAGAGGCTGGCTCTTCCCTTTTGTCTTGCTGCTGTTGCTATCTTCTGCTATGAACGGTTGCACTGTTGCCATGTTCCTCTGCCTTGGAGCCGAATGATTATGAAGTGAAACCTCTGCAAACTGAGCTAAATAAACCTTTCTTCCCCTCAACTTGAGTGTCAGGAATTTTATCTCAGCAATGAGAGAAAGGTAACTAAAATGTCTATGTAGTAATGATATTACCAAGTATTGACTATTAAGTCTTTCACTACCTACATTAATACCTAGCAACATGGGAATGTTAGACATACTAGCAGGTCAAATAAATGGTGTTCAGACTTTTTGTATGACAAGCCTTATTAAGCAAAAAACATTTTATTATAAAGTATTAGGCAGATGTGTATTACAAACATGCGCTGCCAAAAATCTGTTTTTCAGAAAATAGAAGTTTTACATGCTTTTTGTGCTTGAGTTCTACAAGTTTTTTGCATATTTTGAATAAAAGATCTTTATAAGATACATCTCTTCCAAATTATTTTTTCTCTCAATTAAGAAATCCACTTTCATACTCAGAGACATCTGAATTTTCTTCTAGCTTAACTTTCAGGACATTTGTACTATTGGATTCTATATTTAAATTTATTATACATGTTGAGTTAATTCTTGACAAGAATGTAAGATAAAGATTTATTTATTTGTGTGTGTGTGTGTGTGTGTGTGTGTGTGTGTGTTTCTTTCACCATCATTTGGTAATAACACTCTCTTTACTCTGGCTTATTTTTTTCCTCCCTTGTCAAAGATCATTTAACCATATTTATGTAGATTTATTTCTAGCCTCTCTATTCAATATATTAACCTTCTTACACAGTTGATATTAATGCCACACAATCTTCATTACTGTGTTATCTGTATAATAAATCTTGAAGAGAGGAAACATCACTTTTCCAACTTGCTGTCTTTTAGAATTATTTTGACTTTTCTGGGTCTTTTACTTATTGCTTTTTAAAGCCTACAATAAGTGTGTCATGAATAGTCTCTGAATATGTACAACTAGCAGAAAATGATTGAAGCTATTTTCAAAAGAAAAGGATTATAGATAGGTAGATAGATAGATAGATATGATGTCCATTAAATAGATACAATAAATTCTCTGTATATTTATCCTGATGAAATTATTTTTAACAACTGACAACCAGAAAACTAAAGTGAGTTGAACTTGCTATTTAAATAGGCATCATTAATTTCAAGCATTATTTTTGTCAATCTTCAGTATTTTTTCACCTTTCGCATAGAATACACTGCTTTCTGTTTTTATCAATTTGTAGCAATAGGTTAAGCTTGATTGTGATGTGTAACCAACAGGCCCATTATCCCATCAAAATATATTCTCATCTTTTACTACATAATCATTAAATGAATATTGGGGCTCATTTCCATGAGTTTATTCTGTTAGATTAGGATGATGACATGAAATATTCCCAGTTGTTGCTGAAAAATTAAGCAACGTAATAATGATCCATGCCTCACTTCTAAAGCTTTATATGAAGACAATACATCCACCTTCCTTTCATATTTTATTTACTAACTCAAATAGCATCAAATTTCATGCGTCAGAGAACACACATGGTACCATTGGACCCAGAATAAAAATTGGACTTATTTGATAAAGCATACTAATTTTTATTTTTGCTAGTAAGAATAAAAACAACCTTAAAAAGTAGGAACCTGCATAGTACATATACCAAAAATTGACATGGTCATTGCAGCAATAGACTCAGAAAGCAATTGGAATTGTACAATAGCTATTGTAACAGTATTATTTAGTAAAGTTGTATGTTTAGTAGCATTCGAGCTGTACATATATGGGTAGAAAATAGTTGCCAATGTATCTGCACCTTCTGCTAAAGAAACCACACAAATGTAGCAGTGTGGGCAATGGCTTAGAAAGGTATAGAAATAACTGTACTGGTCCAAACAGTGGGAGGCAATATGAAGTGCAAAGATATTCGGATAAAGTACAATAAATAAGGTTTGGTCAAATTTGGTCAGGTAGAAGCATGAGAGGAAAAAAGAATTTCACTGAAAATTGTGTAGCGCATACGTGGTGAAGTGCTTTGGAAACGGAATTATGCATAACCCAAGTTTAATAACAAGCAATTCTTTTATTATGAAGAAAAACTACAGTCAAGTAACTTTGGAAAGCATTGCACTTGACCCCTATCATGTATTTCTATCATAATTATTGCTCATAAAAGTTTGTTAGGAGTTGATTTTAAAACAGTGCTACACATTATACTTTGTAGTGGTGTTAAAATGTAAGGTAAATACAAGGACCAAGAAAACAAAAAAACATTTTTATCTACATCTACATGTATCTATAAAGATCTGTTGTTCTTGAGACTCCATTTGTCCCATTTTTAACTACTCTATATAACGTTCTCCTTTGTGGCTTCTCTCCAACTCATTTCTCTCTCTCTCTC
>NDGM011218952.1:0-11447 GCA_002564305.1 Octomys mimax
ATCCTTTGTCAATGTCAGCCATGTGGATGAGTCACGGCCATTGCTTGACCAATTTGCTCTCTGCAAAAGCCCCAGCAAATGTTTTCTGTCTATGTGACTTTCTTTAGGTTCACTCTACATCATTGATCACTTTCCTCTATGGACCCATAATCTCCTTGATCAGAAAATTTGGGATACAACTAAGTTATAGGATGTTACAGCACAGGTTCTCCTATGTCCTGAATCTTCACTGATCTTGAAATGGTAGGGCCAAAATGTTGTTAGCTCAGTTGTTTAAAGCACTGCTTGGACAAATGCAGTCAGTTGTAGAGGACCAAGATTCAATCCCGACAACCTGAAATAACTATATCTATATCTATATCTATATTTATATCTATATATCCTTGGAGTTCCTAGCTTTGGGTCTTTGCCTTCTATTGTGGAGACAGATTCCCCTTCTGAGGAGCAGGAATGAGCATCCAGACTGCTTCACTGTTTATTTATTTAACAGAATAAAAGAGAGTTAAAAAGATAGAAATGTACAATCTCACTAAACAAAAAGATAGGAATTGAACAATGGTTGTTGCATTGCATACTGCTCTCTTCAAATTAGTTGTTCAGATTAACAAATATAAGAATACAAAATTGGTCAAAAAATTAAAAAGAAGTAAAAGGAAAAAGAAAGCATTAGCTGTTCCTTACAATAGACCAGTAGTAATCAGCAGCACAATTATCCAAGGAATTATCCAATTCCTTCTTTATTTCTTTTCTCATTTCCTGCTTCATTCTTTTCTCTGCTTTCAGGTTATGTAGTTTTCAGGTTTCCATAGCAACTGCATGATCTCATTTTTAGGAGTTTTACAACGTTTCCATTTCCCAGGTGCTCTTCACCATCTATCTGCCATGGGACAGTGAGGTTTAGTGTTTGCCCTATTCCCCAAGTTGTCCTAACCATTTGTTAGAATTTTATGACTCTCTTTTTCTCTAAATGAGTTTATGGTTATCTACATGGGAAGGGGTAAAGGAGCGAGTTTACCTCTTATTGAAGTGAAGTAAGTGACTCTCACTTAAGATGCAGTCTCTTTCACCCCATCATGCCTGTGACCAGGCTTCTGTAAACCTTGAAGATTTCTTACTCTTGAAAAATGAGGCCTTGCAATCTGACCAGTCATATCAGTACCTTCATCCAAGAGAAATTAGAAGGATAAGAGAAAAACTTTCACTTGAGTTCTTTCTCTAAAGGAGCAGAAATTGTCAGACAATTCACAGGAATCTTTGAGCATCAGAGTAACTGAAGTCACCTATTGAGGCACAGTAGAGGAAGATTTAGGCCAAACCAAGAAAGTCCAGAGAAGATACAATAAAATAGGAAAAATTTCTCTAGAAGAGGTAGAAACTTTTGAAACTTTACTCACAGATTCTTACTTAAATTCCTCAGGGCCATCGCAAGATAGTGGAATATAAAATATTGCCAAGAGAGGAAGTAACCATTTTCTCAGTTACAAATTAAGAGATCTTTGAGCCAGAAGAGTCAATGAAAGAGAAAATTTAAATTACTCTTCATTTAAACTTTCCAAAGATTTAATTTTTGAAACCATTTGAGAACATGAGCTGGTAGAGAGAATACCACAAATGTTAACCCATGTAGGTGGGCAGGTCTCAGATCATAGTGAGAGATAAAAAAAAAGAAAAAAACTGATGAAGGCCAAGAGGACATAATGATCACTCATCACTTGCCTTCTGTTAGTTAAGAGGGAGGAAGAAGATACATGGCAGAGTTTCAGTGACCCAAGTCCAAGTATGTGACATATTTCTTAATAGCTTTATTACTGTGGGTATGCAGCCAAGCTTAGAACAGCAGGAGAATCCAGAGGGAAGCAGGAAGCCAAGGACAGCACAAAGCAAGTCTGCACTCATCTTCTGGGCCAGAAGATAGTAAATGGACTTCATCTTTGTATTAATCATATGGATCAACATTGGCTTCTTACATTGAAAAAGTCTGATGATTTCTTTGCAAGCAACAGAAGTGTACAGCATTTGGTTAGTGATACCTACTACAAGCCCAGGTTGGACAATAGGCTCAACTAATATGGGACTCATGCTTTCTGAGTTCAGCAGTGGCCCACCTGAGCTCATTGGCATTGTTTGTTTTGGGATTTAGGGTCAAAGGCCTGATCACTAAAGTGAGTTAAGTTTTTATGCATATTAATGTTCTTGGGGACTATTGATTAGGATGTAATTCAGGATTTGGGGGTATGGAAAAATTCTTAAAGGACCTGTGGTCAATCCCCTAAATTTTATATACAGGTTATTTTTGGAATTTGGCACTTAACGTTTTTAGTCTTGTGGCCAGGTAAGGCTTCCAGAGATCTTCCTGGTTACTTGTAAATTTGGATGAGGATGAAACCTCTGGGTGGGCTTCAAACATCATCCCCAATCTTTTGCCCTACTTTCAGTTCAGACAAAGTAATAATCAAGTTTCTATTCCAATGGAATCAAATTTCTATTCCATTGACTCTGGATATCACTGGCTCAGACCATGAGGGCCTAAATGGATACAAGTGCTACATTGAAATTGCATGGATTACCTTCATGTAACATGCAAGTGTCATGTGGGGGGGATGTGAATATATCTGCCTTCATCTAATCACTGTTATTCACTCTGACAGACAGGGGTAGAGAGTAAGATGTCCATACGGAAAAAGTTCTTGGCATTAAGAGTAGATTGAGTGTTGATTCACATTTGTGGGTTCTGGGTTTCTCTCTAGGAAGGCTCACAAGAAGCTTATGCAACCCAACAGTTTAATTGGACAGAGTGAATTTTCTTCTCATGACAGTTCAGGTTATATCATGTAAATGTGAGTCCAAATAGAATGGCCTACAGCACACTTTGGATCAGTGTTCTATTTCATTGTTGCTGTTGCTCATAAAAAATATATAAATTAAAACTTTGATCAAGGATTCAATACTAGGTAGTGAGTCAGTTGATTTTGTTGTAAGTCTTGTACTTTATATCAGGAAAATAAAACAGTGATTTTTTTCAGCATGACATTCCAAAGTTAAAAGGAACACAGCATTATTTGTGCTTCTATATGATTTCCTTCTATATAGACAAGATTGTATCACTCATTGCTCTAGTCCCCAAAATGTCTTGTGCATAAAAATATGTTCAATAGCACTGTCAAACTGAAAAGAAAATGCTGTAGTATTGAGCAATAGGAAGGATCATAAATTTATATTTAAATTTGAATTTGTATCATTCTATATCTATTCTATATCTCCAAACTCAAGAATATGTGATACATAGAGGTTCTTACAAGCAACACAAATAATAGGGTAATGGATAAAGCTTTTCACCTGTCTGAACCTCTGATTTATTTTAAGTAAAATGTGGATAAGATGTCTTAATTGTTTTATACCTTATTTGATACAATTTCCTCTTCTAAGAATGGCTGACCCTCTAAATTCCAG
Source organism: Octomys mimax (assembly GCA_002564305.1). Lineage (NCBI taxonomy): Eukaryota > Metazoa > Chordata > Mammalia > Rodentia > Octodontidae > Octomys > Octomys mimax. Next base: position 3,451 of record NDGM011218952.1, read on the forward strand.
ACCTTATTCATAGGTCACTTTCTTTTTGAGCTTTTTTCTGACTCCCACTTGAGATACATAAAGCACTGACATCTCCCTCCTGTGGCTTTCCTAAATCCATCATTTCTATCTAGCTACAACCTTTTGTGATATTTATTGCTCTTCAGAAAATTTAGGTCTACCTGTCCCTGCCAAAAAGTAACTTCCTAGAGGGTAGGAACTATGTCTTATTCATTTCCACATGGCTAGTGATGAGAACAGCAGAGATTTGGTAAGCCTTCTGCATGAATAATGAAGAATTATAATAGAGGGATATGATTGATCTGGGTTTTAGAAAAGTCCCCTTAGCATAGTAGGATACACAAAGTAGAGTTCAGTAAGGATTACATTAAAAGCCTCAAGACTCCTTTAGATTCATTGTCTCCAGAATGCTTTGTTTCTGTTACATTGAGAAGCAAACTTTCGATCAGGAAGGTCATCACCATCCACCAGCATGTTATCTGAAAGCTAGGTCTGGGGAGCCTAAGGCATAAGCATGTTCTATGAAGGATGCAAGAGCAGGGCAGGGTGTGTTGAAGCATGAAACTCTCAGGGGAAGCATTGGCATCAGAGGGTGACCTGTTCAAGGGAGGAGTATAGAGGTACAATATTAAGCCAATGTACACCTGAGACCTTTCATTCACCCTGCAGCTGTCCCACAGCCCTTTGAAAATACCTTAACTCCAAGTGGAGTTGACCAGTGACCCAATTTCTCAGAGTTGGGGGGATGGTCTTTTATTTGGGTCCTTGGAGCCTCAAAAACTAAGTGGAGTGCTGGAGTTACAGTGTGTAAATCTCACTGGGGAAGAGCAGGAGATACCATAAGATCAAGAAGTGAAGAGAAAACGTCTATTTCTGTCCTATAGGGTCTGGTCATACAGGCAGCTGTAAGCCCGATAGGATGAGAGCTTTCAAGAAGAGTGATTTCTGCTACAACTGTTTCCTGGAGCACCAGATGAATGAATTATTGCATTCTGGAGTGATAACTTTTTAAACCTTTTTTTAAAGGTTTGTATTAAATCTGCAGAGTCAAATTCTGGTTGCTCCTGGCCTATTCAATTTTTAGAAACAATTTAATGGGCAAATAGTTATAATAAACTGTACTTATTAAAAGTATACAAATCCTTGAGTTTAAATAAATTTATACATCCATTGATGTTGACAAAATAGTGTCTACTCAAATTCCATATGATGAAGCACTTACATTCAGTACTTGTACCTTAGAAGAAGGACCTTTAAGGACATTGAAGTTAGGGGTTCAAAAAGATAGAACTTAGACATTATAAGACTGGTGAAAAGCAATTCGAGAGACAGCTGAGAAGCCAGCAACTTAGGAGTCCCCACTGCAATCCAAACATTATGGTTCCTGACCTGGGATTTCTAGCCTCCACCACTGTAAGAAATAAATGACTCGTTTAAGCCTCTCAGTCTATAGTAGCTAGTCAGAGCTGACTAACACATTCATAAAACAAGCACTGTAGTCAGGATTCAAAAAAATTCCAGCCACCCACATTTCTCATTCTTGTTTATCATGAACTGAAAAGGTCTAACCCTGAGAGTGGAGAGGTGCAGTCTGTTATAGGAAAAAGCAGTTCTTCCAAAGGGCTCCTTGAAATGTTTTGTTGCTTATGGTGTCATTATGTCAAATTTTAATGAACAAAAGCCATTATATAATTAAGGCAAAGAATGCATAGTAATTCATCGCTCAGCATCCAATTAAGCAAGGCACAGTTGCCAACTATGAACTTGTTCTGGTAACCTGCATAAATTTTCCTGATGAAATCTGCTATTCATCAAAAGGAATGAGTCCTTTGGACATGGGGAATTCCAGAATGTCTTGAAAACTGGAAGCCTTTGATATTTTCTAGCCCTTTCCTTCCTCTCTTTCCAAGAGTAAGATTTTCATCTCTCTTACAAAGGTTTTCTTAATCCCTTCTGTGCCCCCTTAATTCTTCCCAAATCAAAGCAGGATCAAAGTCTCTGTGCAACCTTATCAATAACTTGGAATTTGTGCATGCCACGGGCCTAAAAATGTCTTGCTAGAAGAGCTCCATGTGGAAATGTTTGTTGAACAAATTACAGATTAAATGAAGTGGGAAAAAGGCAATATTCCAGCAGAGGTCTTGAAGCTTAGTTTAGTGCATATAAGACAGCCTAGAATGTTAAGGTCTAAGTTGCCTATTAACTTTTATGGAGTCCCTGAGAAGACATGGCTGGCAGAACAGAAGTATTCTCCTTTCCTGCTATGGCATATAATGCCCCTTTGCATCTGCTCTGGTCCATGTTTCTATTTCCATCTCCCACTTGTTCCATCTATACTTTGTAATCCATGTATCACATACTACCTATCATGCCATAAACATATTGTGTACTCTGATTTTGCCAGTACTATTACCTTGTCACACACATGCTTTCCCCTCCCATCCATGGCTTCCAACCTAGGTTTCACGTGCAAGCCCAAAGTCTCTTTTCTCACAGCTTTCCTCACCTCACACTCACAACAGACTGTTTGTCTGACTGCCATCTGCCTCTAGTTTGTCTTTCATGCCAGACTGCAAGCCTCTTTTGGGATGCTGTCCAGTCTTAATCATCTTGTAAATCCACTGCCCACTCTAGGGCTGTGAAGAGAGTGGCTCTCCGCAACTACTTGTAGAATCTAATTGTCCAGTAAACACTTCTCACCTCTCTTTACAGATGGACAGGAAGGCAGACACAGCTTCTGCAGTGGGATGAGAATGGCCTTATGTTCAGATGCCTCCAATTTAAATTCTAGTTTGTTGACTCTGTTTTCATTTTCCATTGCAATGAAACCAATGGATATAACCTAAGCAGATCAAAACAATACCTATTTTCTTTGTTCTGGTTTCTATTTAAGTTAGAAGCCCAGCACTGTTGAGCTGGCCTCTCTTGCAGAGTCCCATAAGGATGCTTCTGAGGTGTCAGCTGACTGATTTCCTGTCCCAAGGCTCTCAAGTACATGTGTTTATCAGCAGAAGTCCTGGGGGCTTCAGGGCTTCTCAGTCTACTGTTGATTACTGGGAGAGCCCTCATCTCCTAGTCCCATCTCTCTTTCTTCTCAATGACTCAATGGAGAAGCTCTTTCAGGTTGAATTTTTTTCCTCAGATCTCTTACTTCCTCTGTCTTTGATAGCTATATATAGATGTAAAAAGGCTCATATAATTTAGTCAAATCTACCTGGATAATATCTCTTTTGACAAACACTAACTCAACCAATAAGTAGCCTTAACTATAGTGAAACAATCTTTTTCACATGTGATATGGCCTAATCAGGAAACTGAGGCCCATCCTATCTGTAGGTTCTGCACACAATAAAGGGAAGAGAATTCTAGAAAGGCAAGTGTCCCTGGGAATCATTTTGGAATTCTACCTACCACACTTTCTCTGGTTACATTCCTTTCTTTTGAATGTAAACATCTCCAGCTGGAAAACAGAAATAAACACTATTTCTTACATTTGTGGTGAGGATTAAACTAAATCAGAAATGAGAAGAGCCACTGAGCAACTATAGTTTTCTTCATTTCTTCCTGTTATTTCTACACTGTCTGTCCTCTTACTTTTCACAGCCTTGGCAGAAAACAGAGAGCAACTAGTCTGCCTGTCTAGCAAATAGCTATAAAGACTTAGTAAAAACACATGAAGATAGGACTAGCTGATAATGTCTCAAGACCTTTGTTGGAAGGGTGACAATAGATGAAATCATGAAGAATTAGCCCATGACCTAAGTAGACATGATTTAATAATAAAATCCAAACTCCCCAAGTATAAGATTATTCTTATAGCAAGCTTAGATCATTATTTGACTTGAAATAAAAGTGACACCACTCTGAAACTTCAGTTTTAATACTCTACATGCTATAGGCAGTGAAGAGCCAAAGCAAAGGACACTGTGGGCTTTCAGTGAATACACCACGAATGAAGCTGGTCCCCATCTCTTTCTTAATCAGCCCTTGCAGTGGGTGCTGTCAGCTTTTGCTGACTCCCCCAGCTGCCTGGAGACATTCACAGAAGTATGCCACATAGGCAAGTTCTACTCTGGATATTGTCTGATTCCTGTTTTCTGTCATTGCAGTGCCCAGCTGGGAGCATGCCTAATTTGATACAGGAAGAGTGGAGATGACACAAAGCACAGCAGAATAAAATAGCTTCTCCTTAATCACATATTACTTTTAAGAAGTCCTCACCATTATTCAACCAGAGTAGACTTCCTTCCTTTTCTTGGCCCAGACCGAGCCCTCAGTTACCCAGGTGTACAGAGCTACAGCTTTGTCCTGTTGGAGCAGGTGTATTCTGCTCACTGTGCTGAGTAGATTTATCCTCCATATCCCATAGATACCACTCTTACAGAAGGACATGTCCCATCATGACATCTTGCTTTAGGTGTGGAGTTAACATTTGCTTTTTCTTTAAACAATGCTGGAGTTAAGCCCAGGACTGTGGGCATGCTAGGCAAGTGCTAGCTGAGCTATATCACAAGCCTGCCATTTACATTTTCTAAGGGCCTTGCATGTTACATCTATTAAGCAAACAGCATGTCCGAGTCAGAAAAATGAAGAGAATATAACAGTAAAATGCACTTTTCGGTAAGGATTAATACCATAGCTATTTTGTACTGACCAATGGATTTTCTAGAAAAAAATGGCAGTATCCTTTAAGGACTACATTTTTTAAATGTCTGTTTCATTTAGATAACAAGAAGAAACAAAACACCAGTGTGACATATTTGGCCACTAATAATGAATTTAGAGATGCAAAAACCCAATTAACCTACATTGCAGCTGTGCATGTTTCTTTCTAGCAGTGGTCAGGGGCCACACTCTCTGAGTCAGAAACGCTAACTTTCCACCCAGTCAGAAACGCTGAATGATCTGTATTCTGAAAGTCATCTTGGTAGCTCAGGGAATCAGGACCCTGGGTGTGTGGCCAAATTCCACCCCTGCAATTTGGCAGTTCTGTAGTAAGAGGTGGAGCCCTGCTTCAGAGCTATTTTCTGACATCTTGCCTTTCCTACAGCATGTCCTTGGCTTAGACCGCCACCATTTCTCATTCTCTTCCCACAGACATGTGCAGGTGCACCCTGATAGAGCCCCTTCCCACATTCTCTGCAGATATTTAATGACCAGTTATGACTAAGTTCCCACAATACCTGTATTCTTTCCACTTTGTCTGCTCTAGTTTACATCTAAAATATTCTACACATGTCTGTGTGCTTGGAAGGTGATTGGATGATGGGGGAATGTAGATAACTTATTAGGATGTAGCACCTTGTTGAACTTATTAATAGGTGGGTCCCTGGCATTGTGACCAGCGAGGATATAATTAGGTAGCAGCTTTTCCTCCTTTGCCATCCCATTTCTGCCTTGAAGTCAGGTGAGCAGGGGCTGAAAGCAGGAGCCTCTTCAGCTCTGGTTTACTGGTATTTTTCCTCAGTGATGGGAAAATGATTAATACAGATACTAGCACCAGAAAAAAAAAAAGAGATGTTACTATGTGGCCATGTGGTTTGAAAGCCATTGGAACTCGTTTATAGATGAACTTTGTAATGGTACGGCGATGCCAGCAATGCATGCTCTAGAATTCTATAAGCTGAGCTTGAGCTTGATGGAAGATTCTGCTCAGAGCTCAGAAGGCCAAAATTCTAGTAGGAACACAGACAGTAAAGACCAGGCCTGGAAAGTTTTAAGAGAGAAGACCACCTTCTGGGACAACCCTGGAATTCAATGCGTTAACTTATAGCTCAGCTGCCTGGGAAAATTGACCCCCACTAAACCCCTTAGAGAGACTGAGGTTCCATGAAGAAATGTCAGTGGAGCATAGGAGACTTGCAAAGTTCTGCCAAAACTGTCTTCTCTCCCTTTCCTACTGTTCTGTCTTTGTGACAATGCTTGACAATGACTTGCCAATACAAGGTTGTCCCATCGTATAAGAATCATGTAAACTTAAAAGGAGGAACCTATTCTCTTCTCTTGGGTGGACAATGGTCCCTGAGGGACACCCATAGCAAGCTGGCACTCTCTCCTACTCCCTGCCTGAGTGGCTTTGGTCAGCATCCCATGAAGCCTCTTGCTTCTGTTTCTGTTGGATTCCACTGGCAGGAGCACTGGAGGTCATGTATGGTACACTAGGAGAAAGAGGTCCTGAGAGCTGCAACCAGAAAAACTGTAGGGACAGAGCTGCCTGAGACCTCTGCCCAAGGCCTGTGGAGCACAACCTTCCCTGAGTGCTGAACATGGAGCTACAGGGTTTATTGATTGTTCCTTTTGCTCATTTTACATCTTGCTTTGGGCTGATTTCTTTCTAACCCTCTTTCCTCCCTTTTAAAATACAAATATAATGAGCTTCTGACATATACAAGGTTCCATTCTGGGAGATGCTAGTAAGTCAGATTTGTTTGTAAGTCTGACAAAGTGAGTTTTACAAAAACTTTGACAAAATATACAATGCAGATCAATGAAAAACCAAACACACAAAAAATACTGTAGGTAAGCTCCTTTTATTTTTATTTGTGTACTAACCTTACAATAGTGGTACAGTACAGTATTTTCACTTTTGTTCCCATGAATAGTGCTTGGTGCTTCCTAGAGGTCCCGTCTCCATCACCACTGCTTTTCCTCTTGCGCCTGCTTTTCCTCTTGCTCCTGGACATCCTTGGATCTGGTTTCATACTGCACTACTGTACACTATCGCACCATACAGTGAGCAGGCAGCACACACTGTGACAGTGTCCAGCAGATCCAGAACCACTTGCAAGATTTGTTTGCATTTACAAATTTTATTCATGCAAAGTTTGTTCATATCTGTACATGTTTGCAACTTGAATGTTTGTAAGCTGGGAACGTACTGTATTTATTTTGTGAATTTAGAAGTATTTAAATTTCTTTTTCATTTTTATAGGAGCTTATAGCTAGGAGCTTGCCTTGAATCTCAAGGGAGAGTTTGAACTTGAACTTTTCAGTAATGCTGGAAGAGCTAAAGCTTTGATAAGTCTTATAAAATGGACTAAATTTTTCATAATGATATGGGCATGAGTATTTTGGGTGCAGTGGCAGAGTGGCATGGTTTAGATCTAAAATGTTCCCTAAATGTCTTGTGTGTCTGGAAGATGATGTAAATCATGCAGGTGATACAACTGACCTGCTGTTAAGAGGTGGGCTCTGGCTAAAGGAGGTGGACCACTGGGGCATGACTGGAAGGTTGCATTCCTGTCGCCAGATCTCACTTTTTTTTCACCTACCAGATGCTATGAGGTGAACAGCTTTTCTATGCCCTACCCCCGTGCCATCTGTCTCTGCCTAAGAGACAGACAATAAACTAAAACCATGAGACACAATAAACCTATCCTTCAGGGTAGAAGTAGCTAAGATTGTCTACTTTTCTTGCTATAGTCTTCAATCCTTTTATGTTCATTCATTCCCCCCACCCAATGAAATATCCTGTAGTCCTTCACACATGTCATGAAGCCCTGAATCCACTTTCTCTAGTCAGGGATAGGGGGCCCTTACTTGTGCTCCCATCATATTCAGTCCTGTTTTATTTTTCATAGTAGAAATTCAACTGAAACACTTTGTATTGATCTGTAGTCCCAACTTTTTTCCCTCCCTTCATTCTTTTTTTTTCTTTCTTTTTTTTTGAGATAGGGTCTCACTAAGTTGCCCAGGCTGGGCTCCAGTTCACTATCCTCTTGCCTCAACCTCCCAGAGTGTTGAGGTTATGGCTGTGTAGTACCATGCTCAGCACCATAACTCTTTATGGTACTTGTTACACTAGAGAAGAATCGGCCTCTGGAGTGGTCTCTAATAGCAGGTGAATTTGTGCAACTCTAGTAAAGGGCCTTGCATTTGCCTACCATTCAAGAAACTCTATGAAAGAGAGGAAAGATGAGAAAAAAGGAAGGAGGAGGAAGAAAGAAAGAAAGAAAAAAAGAAAGAAAGAAAGAAAGAAAGAAAGAAAGAAAGAAAGA
>NDGM011218957.1:0-15000 GCA_002564305.1 Octomys mimax
TAAGCACTATATTATGCTTGATATCTGCAGCATTCTCCAAAAGCCTCATGTGTCAGAGCTATTTAGATAATGGGACTGCTGTACTCATTAGTGGGTGAATCCACTGGAGAATTCACAGCTAATTTGCTATTAGGAGGAGAGATCCTGTTTAGAGGCAGTTCACCATGGGTGTGGCCTAATAGAATATGTCTCCTTCCCTGGCTTCTCCCTTCTCTCTTTTACGTCCTACTTGCCATGAGATGGAAGGCTTTCTGCTACCAGGCCCTTTGACTGTGCTGTTTCTGTGCTGGAGCCAAATGACATAGACAGTACCCATGGGCCAAAATAAACCTCTCTTCCTTTAAGTTGAAACACCAAGAAAGTGATTTGGATATACAATATTTAATGAAGAACTGATATCAAACTATTCCCCCAAAAAAGTTTAAAATGATGAAATTCTTCCAAACTCATAATCTTGATACTGAAACCAGATACAGACAGACAGACAGACAGACAGACACACACACACACACACACACACACACACACAGTGCTGTAGACCAATATCTCTAACGAACATAATTGCCAAAATAGCAAATATTAGCATTTCAAATCCAATGGCATAAAATAAAAATCACTCATCATAATCAATTGGGATTTATTGAAGGAATGAAAGGATGGTGAAATCAATATAAGCAATATAACACATCAACAGAATGAAGGACCTAAATCATATAATTATCTCAATAAATGCAAAATCAATTCAATAAAATTCAACATCCCTTCATGATAAAAACTTTGAACAAAATAGATGTACTACAGATGAGACATTCCTCAATGCAATAAAGTTTATCTATAACATAATTACAGATAACACAACCCTGAAAGGGAAACATTGAAAGTTTTTCCTCTACAATTTAGAATAAATCAAGGAAATAGTACTGGAAGAATCCACATTAACAAGCTTTATTAGCCTTTCTGTGCTATTTATTTACATTATCTCAAAATGTGCTGACCCTAGAGATTCAAAATATTTTCCTTTGTTTCATTACTTCTTTAAAAAGTTATTAGTCTTTATTTGAAAGTGTTATGTAAACTAGAATTCAAAACTACCTCTTTGAGAATTGTACATTCCTGGGTATCCACCATTGCCATATGAAACATACAAGTATTTCTTTACTGACCACAGGGCTACATTTCAATAAGCCTGTTTTAACATGAAAACATTGCAATCTACCACACATTATACCTTAGGAATAAAATGCACTGAAAGTACTGATTGTTTGCCCTATTATATAGCTGATCAGGAGCTGGAGAGAGTTGCCACTGCCTAATATCACAGGGAGTACTAAACTGTACATCATAACCTGAGAAAAGATTATCATTCAAACTTTAGAGTACCATTTTGGCTAGATGTGCCTTGCTCCCACATCATAAAGTTGAAACTGAAGCTATCATAAATGAGACCATCTGTGCATGTTAATAAATTCACTTTCTCTGGTTAACCTGTATGTTTTTGAGGAGTCTATTCTGCTAAGATTCAAAGAAAACCATGTTCTCTTCTTCCCTTCTGACTGTGCATAAAGGCATTCAGACAGGACTGAACAGTAATACTGAAAATGATAGGATGTTTTGTTGTGGTTATGTAGCATTATATGTATTTTCCCCATTAAGATATTTTGATTATCATTATTTTATCATTTATGCAATATATAGTTGATATATGATCATCTTAATTTATAATGTTTTTCTAATCCTGCCTAACAAGTTTGTAGGACTAAATAACAGCCACTCTTTGATTTTGTAAGCAGTAAGATGCTAAAATTTGTTTTCTATATTAGCATGCAATGAAAATAGCAACCTCATGCCCATGTCTAAGAATATTTTGCCAGAAATGTCATCATTTTCTATACCAGTACAGATATATAATCATGCATAAGAGATACATATAGATTTGATTATTAGAATTAATTTGAAAATGGGGAAAATAAGGAACAGAAAGAAACATTCTGGGGACTTTCTAGGGAAGGATCTGCAGGGTGTTCAAGGTCTCACTACTAGATCAGACTCATAGTGGTCCGCTTGTTTACAGCCTCCCAAGAACTGGGATTACAGGTGCACACAACCACACCCACTCTCAATTGCTGTCTTTGTGTGCCCCAGGGGCGGGGCTGTCAGGGCAGGCCCGGGGATCGAACCCTGGCCCCTGTGCCTGCTTGCAGGTACTTTAATCCCCTGAGCTATTAGGTTGGCCTTCTGGGAACTTTCTAAAAGGCTGACCACAAAACAGAATAAATTTCCAACTCATTGATACTCACTCAACTAACAATCTGAATACATTTCAAGTTCCTATATCGACTATCTGTAGATGTTAATAAATAGTATGATTTTCCTAAGTACAAAGAGCACTACATTATTTTTTATTTGTCTTATAACATGATGTCTTTTCCTCCTACTTGTTTAGGAGACTTAAAAATTCTGTTATACTCCTTCATACATGATGAATGACTTTCAAAGACAAAATTATAAATAGAAATATTGACTCAGATGCTAAATATCCATGCAAAATAACGAAATTGGAATTGAAATGCAGTTTTCCTCTTCTTTTCTCACTCAATAGAATAACAACGCCTTTGGTAGGGTAGTTCTGATATTGTGGTGACTAGAAGTCACTAAGCTAAATGAAATGACAAAAAATAAATAAATTACTAATAAAAATCTGTTCAGCATGCACTACTCTAAGCCAAAATTCTTCTGCACTACTTGATCTATTGGTTTTCAATTTCAAAGAAATGAAAATCAAAGCAGGGGTAATGCTAATTTACCTTAGAAGCAAGGCACAGTCATTTTAAAATAACATTATTCTAAACAACACTCAGCCCATTCTAAACTTGTCACTTTGTGCATTCCTGAGTAGTCAGTCATAACTTAGTCTATATATACACAAATGCCTGGGAGATAGCTTAGTTGAATAAATGCTTGCCTGGCAAGTGCAAGGGCCCGAGTTCAATCCCCAGTTCCACAAAAAAAATGAATAAATAAATAACAATAATAAAATAAAAATATAAATACACAGGTCACAAAAGCTCTGAAAACTCAGACAGTGATAGTTCTTGGCTATTTCCTGGAATCCAAGCAGCCACAGGTTGGAGTATGAGAGACATTTTACTGTCCTTTGCACTGACTTGAGAGTTTCATATTACTATTGAACTTATTTTGTAGACTCCATACCATTCTGTTGTTCCTTAAATGCCTAGGCCTTGAGAAATTAGTGGAAGGATTCTTTTTTCCAATTTGAGAGCATTTGGGAATATTTACAGGTACTGAGAATGGTTTGCTAAATGATCTATTAATTCCAACCCTATAATTCACCTTATTCTTGATCAAAGTCACAATAATAAATCTTACTATTTCACTCTCCACTGATATGACATTACACCTAACTTTTATATTTCTCTTCAGATGAGAAGCATAACCTGGCAACTTTGAGGCAGTATCTAGGCCACTGACCTCATTTGGTTGCTCACACAATGTTTTTAAAAATCAAGGCCACATACTAAAATCAGTTAAATACACACAGAACCTCAGATATCAAATCTCTCTAGAAAATTGGAAAGTTCGGCAGTGCTATTCCTGACTTCCTATGTGAGAACATTCAGCTGATGCAGAGTGGCTGCTCTCTTCAGGTAGTTGTAGAGCTCCTTCTTGGTGACAATTGCTGTATTGCCTGCCAGGTGACTCTGGCAGAAATTCCAAACATTATAGGATAAATAAAGCTGTTAAGTTGGTTAACCAAGCATTTCCTGCCATGCCTAAATTATTTCTTAACTGATGTTTGACACATTAGCAACTTTTGAGAAAGCCCAAGTACATTCCAGCTGGTCATAGCCCATATTGTTCTAGTTTTGTATAGTTAAGCCCTTCCTCTTGTCTTGGGGTGGGGGAAGATGTTCTCCTATCTTGCTGCTGCCAAAAACACACTTCTATCCTGAAAGTCCCTAATAAATTGCACTGTTACAATTTTGGATTTGTCCACAAATTTCTTTAATTTTTTGGTATCTTTCACCTTTAGTGGGTGGTTCTCCCATATGAGGTTTTCCTAAAATAACAGTAATGAATCTTCAGTTCATCATAGTCCCCACTGAATTACTTTCAACTTGTATCATTCCCTTTATATTAAGATTTCTATTAAATCCAAATCATTTAATGCAATTATGCTATTTGCCTGGTTTCTGTAGGCATTTGAATGTCTGACCTCTTTTTTTAGATGCTTTAAATAATTTAACTGAAATGGACTTACATTTGTTTCTGAAGTGACTTCCATTTATTTGATACATCTTTTCCCCATGGTGATTCACAGGATCTTCAAGTCAATATAAATATTTTATAAATATTTGAATATTTGGGTATACACCTGTACAATACTTCAGCAATATCTTTTAGCAAGGAAAATATGGAAGAGTAAAGACTAGACACAATTACTAGGTACAGTGAAATCTGCTGCAAATACTTCTGAGGTAAGAAGAAATATAGTGGATTTGACCACATACCTGTTCAACAAAGAAAACCACCCTTACAACATGGGATGATTTTATTTTTACATACGACCTAAACACTTAAGTTGCCAATTGGGTGTTGAATGACAGAGCACCATCCCCAGTTTATGCCATGAATTCATAGGGAATAGGATCCAACAACTCAGGTTCATTCCCATTGGTCCTTACAAAGTGTGCTTCTCTGGGAGGGGCACGCTGGCACTTCAGTTGAACCCAGGTACCTTTCTCTTTGGCTTCCTTTTTCTGGTCATTTTCCTTGACATGTTTCAGGAAGCTATCATGTCTTTTTGAGTGTTTAATATTCTCAATTTAAATATGCACATTAATCCCCTTGGCAAGTATCATGCCCTTAACTAGCTTGTTTACAACAATGCCAACAGCATGCTGAATAAAGTAGACTCTTCCCATTTTGACATGGTGACATTTGTGAGGCATTACTTTTTGCACAGTACTGATTCCCTTGACGTCTACAATATCATCCTTTTTGTAGATTTGCATGTATGTGGCCAAAGGAACAACCCCATGTTTTCCAAAAGGCCTGGAGAACGTATACCGGGTTCCCCTCCTTTCGCACTTTGTGTCAGTCATTTTGGCAAATTACTGGAAGATGGCGGTTCCAATCAAAAGGAGTCTGACCTCTTCTGATAAAATACTTTTGATTTTATTTCACCAGTGTGTACTATACAAGCATCTGGGAAGAGTCGTGAAAAGAGTAGGTTACAAGTCTCTGACCACAGCAAACTAAAGTTCCAGCAGCAGGAACAGAAATGCACACAAAGTGATAATTCAAGGTGCTTGGTACTGAAGCCCATATAATAGCTTAAGGCAGGCTTATCCAATATATTTACCATGTAAGCCAAAAATGTAAGCCACATATATAGCTTTAAAATTTTTAGTAGCCATACTGGAAATTTTTAAATATGAAGTTAATTTAATAATATACATTATATAAACTAATATAGCCAAAATATTATTTGTCCATATAATGTTATAAACTACTAATGAGATATTTGTGCCTTGTTTTTATAGCAACTCTTTGAAATTCGGTGTATAATTTTTACTTACAGGATATCTCAATTGGGATAAGCCACATTTCAAGTGTTCAAGATTCGCATGTTGCTAATAAATATGTACTGGCAGGTCTGAAATAATGATAAGAATCCCAGAGATTTCAGAAAATCACTCCACTAGAAAAATTAAGGAAGAATTTAAGGGAAAAGTACCATTGGAAATAAATAAAATATTCATCAGTGAAGATAAGCTATTTAGAATGATAAGAAAACAAAACAAAAACAACTAGCGTGCCATACAATTACATGGGCTGGACAACTCAGAGAAAGAGATATAAACAGGAGATTGAAATAGAAAGGGATGTCTGAATGAACCTAACTATATTGTTCTGCTATGGATATGAGATATTCTCTGGGTGGTAGGAGCCACCAAGACAGTCAGAGCAAGAAAGTAGTTTCTCAAATCCATGTTTTAGGATGGATAGTAATATAATGCTGGACTAGCATAACTAAAATAAAATTAGTCAGATCTGAATCCATGCAAATAGAGTTGGAATGCAAAGATGGAGGCTCCAGAAGGCTGATATGGGATTAATATAAAGAATAATTTTCTAAATTGTCAGTATTGTTCAAAGCAGTGTGTGCTGTCTAGGGGGCTGTAAATTTGACTTTGGAGATGTAGAAGCAGATGCTAGATAACTACTCATCAAGAATCTGGCAAAGTGGAGGAGCTCTTTTGTCCCCTGCAATGCACAGATAGCACCCCTATGCTCAATTCCCTTTGAGCGAGCTGTAACTTCATGCCTTTCACTTCCATTCAAGGCAGCATATTGGAATGCAAGGGAGAGAGACAGTGCTATTATTGCCAAGATAACCTTGAGTCTGTTCTAATTTATTTTTTAAAAGAAAATAAATCACTCTCAACCTTTGTTGCTTTATTATTAGGGGTGGGGGTGTTAGAGGAAGAACATTTTATTCTCCTAGCAGCTGGTACAAGAATTCTTCTTAGAGAGAGAATTGCCTTTGTTGAGAAAATCCTTTAGCAGGCTCACTTGGTATAAGTGAATGCTGCAGGGCAGGAATGGCTCTTGAGGCCAAGGATTCAGGGGAGGGGATGAAACTGTAAGGCATGAAACAGGGAGAGGAATTTGTTTGCTCTTAAAAGGGAAGAAGCAGTACAAAAAAAGGTGAGGACAGGAACAGAAGAGGTGCAGCTAATGAAATCATTGAGAGAAGTCCTCAAATACTCCATCAGCTTACAAGCTTAGGAAATACAGTGTGAGCAGATGTGGGATGTAAAACTAGTGAAAACCTTGAATTTTGCATCCAAATCGACAAGGAGCAAAACACCACTACACAGAAATTAAAAGAAAACTTGCCCTTAGCAATGCAGAGAAATCACAAGGAACACAGCAGAGGGGAGCTTGCATTTCATTCACTTAGAATTCTAAGGGTGCATTGCTTGTCTTAGCGCTCACATCTGTCTGGACACTCAGGAACAGCAGATGATCATGACTTGAAACAATCTTTATAACGGATAGCCAGCACTAGGCTTCAAATTAGCAGCGACGAGTCTTATCCCTGAGTGGCTATGAAAATAACTGGTCAGAGTGGCCACAGCTCCAGTGTTCTAAATCATACAAAGTGAAGTACGATCATCTGACGTGCCAGCCATGTCCTCAGAATTGCAGAGAGCAACGTTATACTCCTGGCAGGGCCCACTGCATTGATATAGTGGAAAATATTTGAAAGTATTACCATTTTAGACTGGGGGGATAGCTTGGTGGTCTCAAGGACCCAGGTTCAATCCTCAGTGCCACATACCACACTGGCCAAGGAATCTGGGTGTGCTGTGCCAGCTAGCTAAACTGGGCATGGTGGCACATTCCTGTAATCCCGGCACTGGGGAGGCTGAGACACTACAAGTCCAAGCTGCATAGTGAGATCCTGTACCAAATAAATACATAAATGATTTCTTTTAATTTCAAAGAAAATATTGCCATTTTTAAACATGCATTGATAGGTTAAATAATCTAACATTTATCATTAGATGTTCTGCTAATTCTTAGTAGATTATTTAACATTCAAGGTAAAACTTAGAGTGCCTGAAGGAATGGCAAACTTTGAACATTCCATGTTTCATTATGAGGCACATGTTTCATCGTCTGATATTGTGGGATGCTTCAGAGCGAAGTTCCCCTTGCTCTAGTCTGTGTGCCAAGGACTGGCTGGAGTTACACCCTGAAGATCAACTGTCACACTGCAGCTGTCTGCAAGTTGCCTTTGAGTTTATGCCACAGTTTCCAAGCAGCCTTGGGAACAAGGCTGCCACCTACTAAGCAGCATAAATCAGCTTCATTATCATCATCGTGTGGCATTTGAAGGCGCCCACAACTGCAGACATCTGTCTACAGCTTCATATGGAGCAAGATAGACAGATGTTACTTGTGTGTAGCTCCCAGGCTGGGCACCACAACCTACCTGTGGGACTCACGTTTAGTAAAACATACAAATGAGAGCCGCTGGACATCCAGCAGTTTGAGAGAAGTAGCTTGTGCTGCTGGTTGTATAGCCTGTATGATGGATTGATGCAAGAGAATACAATCCATCCCACCACGACAGCTGGAAGCAAGGGCCCTGGAGCCAGAATCCATGGGCTCGGATCCTGGATCCGCCACTTAGTACATAACACCCGGCAAATTAAGTATTCTGCTTCTCAGTTCCCCACACATGAAATGGAAAAACCTATCATTCCTGCTTCGTGAGATTTTGAGAAGAGGTAAATTAAGATGGTAATTGTAAAGCATTTATCCAAGTGCAGTGCACAAAGTAAATGCACAATAAATGGTCTGTCTTTCATTGAAATGGCTCGACAACATTCATTCGTGTATCTTAGGCACTGCAGTGACTGAAAGCTCTATGCCTGAATTAAAACACTCTTAGACTAATTATGTGCTGTCATACAAGGCAGGTAAAGGTATAATAAAGTACTTAGAGAATACTAAACTGAGGACAAGCAGTAGTGTCATTCATCCATATACCTTTCAAAAACATTACCTAGCACAAAACCAATCCTCAGCAAATGACTAAGAAACACAATTTAAAAGCAAGGTGGGAGGGCCAGCCAGATAGCTCAGCAGATTAAAGCACCTGCAACCAGGCACAGGGGCTGGGAGTTCGATCCCTGGGCCTGCCACGCCAGCCCCACTTCCGGGGTGTGCTGACATGGCAATTGAGACTTTTGCGTGGTGGCATACCCTGTCATCCCAGCCCTTGGGAGGCTGTAAACAGGTGGATCACTATGAGCCTGATTTAGTAGTGAGAGCCTGAATCCCCTGTAAACCCTTCCCTAAAATATAAATAAATAAATAAATGCAAGGTGGAGGAACACCCAGCTCTGACAAAACAAAACACAAAGGGGGATATAAATAAAGAACCATTTTGTAGTATAAATAAAGAACCATTTTGTAGTGAAGATACATATATATATATATATATGTATATAGATATATATATACATATATATATATGTAGTTATATATAAGATAGGATAGATATACAGCTACTTTCTCTTAGCTCAATAAGAAGAAAGGTTTGTACTAATAGTGTTTAGACAAGATATCATGTCTACATCTTATCCTCTAAATAACTACTATGAAAACAATATGCAATGTATTAATTATTTTAACTGACATATCAACCTGTTTTGAAACTGTTTCATTGCTATTTTATCTTTTTTCTCATTAAAATGAATTTTAAAAATATAAAAAGCAAGGTGGACAGCCAGGCGCAGTGATGCCCGTCACTATCCTAGCACTCAGGAGGCTGAGGCAGGAGGAGCAGCAGAAGTTCAAGGCCAGCCTGGGCTACACAGCAAGACCTTCTCACAACCAAAAATATCTGAGTAAATAAAATGTAATAAAAGGAAGGTGGGAAGAGGGTAGAACTTGGATGTTTTCAGAGAGAAAGCTTGGTAATGCAGATATTTCAGGAGGGTTTGAAAACACAAGTGTGGGCAGCTGTCCCCAGGCTTTGGGAGCCAGGAACTGGTTTTATGAAGACATTTTCTCCACAGATGAGGGCAGCAGATGGGGTTAGAGTCTCATGAGGAGTGTGCAACCTGACGCCTCCATGCACAGTTCACAGTAGGGTTTGTGCTCCTGTGAATCTAATGCTGCTCCTGACCGGATGGGAGGCACAATGCCAGCAATGGGGAGCAGCTGTAAACACAGGGCAGCTTTACTCCTCCCTGCTGCTTACCTCCTACTGTGCAGCCCTTTCCTCAAAGCCACAGACAGGCCCCTACTATAGCCAAAAGGTTGGAAGCCCCTGTTAAGGAGAAAAGAAAATGCAATCCAGAAAAAAGGGTAAAGAAAAGGAAGTGAGAGGCAAACTTGCTATACATGCTATCACACAGGGTGTTAAAATATTCACAAAATAGAGGGGGGAAAACTATCAATGACCCAATGGACATTATGTCTTTAACAAACTGTAGGTTCAAGACAAACACCACAAGCAAAAGAAAGATTGGACATGTTCATAATCTGGGATTAGCAGAGATTACAGGAAACATGTGCTTGTCAGATGAACTCCATCAGTCTGGGCTTCAAGTCCCCTGAACAACACAGAATGCTCTCAGGGATCCCTCCATTCTCCTGCCTTAGCACTGCCATTGACTGAATCTTTCCCTCTTCCAGAACCTCAAATTGCCCACCCCAGCCTCTCACCTTTCATCTACCCTTATAATTCCCATTTGCTTCAAAGGATTCAGTTCAGAGACAGTCCTCTCTGAAAAACATCTCTTGCCCCACAACAAAACTGGGGTAAGACTCAACTAATTGGTATTTCTAGAGCAGTCCACATGCATCCCATATTCTCCTGTTTTTTGTCGCCTGCTTACTTAGCGTACCTTCCCAAACTACACTGCAAGCCCTTCAAAGGCCAGCAGGATGCCTTAGTTACCATTCCATGTTTGATAAATTAATGACTGGGAAATAAGTTGAATTTCCCCCAAATTAAAAGTGCATAGATTGAAGGACTGCCACACACATCATGTAATCATTTTCACTCACCTTTAGTTAAGGCTACTTGAAAATTAATGAGAAATGTATATGAACGTAATTAGTGTTTCACATTATCAGTACAAACACAGCTTCCATGAGTGCGTGGGTTAAAAGCTTGCATGTGTCTCATCTCCCCCATTCACACACATGAGACCAACAGGATTCCAATTCCAGCTCCTCAAGGCAACTATTTACAGTCACAGTTTCCTTTTAATATTAAAAATAGCTATTTAGTTTTCACCAAGTTATTTTTTGCCAGAGAGAGAAACATTTAAGTAAATCCTTACTGTTCACATGTGAAGGACTAGGAAACCTCACGCACAATTGACGGAAATGTAAATAGCCACCCAAACTATAAATGTAGATGCATCTGCATAGCCTAAGATGTTGTCAAGAGGATGAAGTCTATAAGAGCAAAGTTACGAATTTACATGGGTGCTCCCTGTATCACGGGGAGTGATTTCTTTAATCATGGTTAAAAAATAGGTAACATCATTTTGATCATTTTAAGTGTATAATTTGTCAACATTAAATATATTCATATTGTATGTAACCATCACCATTATCCATTTCCCAAACTTTTAATCTTCTCAAGGAGAAAAATCTGTAATCATTGAACCATGCCTCCTCAATTCCCTTCCCCTAATCAGCTTCTGTTAACCACTATTTTATTTTGAATCCATATGAATTTGCTTTTCCTATATACCTCTACTAAGTAGAATCATAGAACATTTTCCTCTTGGTCTGGTTTATTTCACTTAGCATGTTTTCAAGGTTCACCCATGTCATGACACGTGTCAGGATTTACCTCCTTTTTAAGGCTGAATAATATTCTATTGCGTGCATATACCACAGTTTGTTGACTCCATCATCTGTTGGTGGATAGTTAGGTTCCTGCCTTCTTTATTATTATAAATAATGTTGTATAACATTTGTATAACAGATATAAAAGTATCTATTTGAATCCTTCCTTTGAATTTTCATCTGTATACCTAAAAGTGACATTTCTGAATCGTAAAGTGATACAATGCTTAATTTTTTGAGGGACCATCAACCTGTTTTCCCTACTAGTTGTATAATTTTACATTCTGACCAGCACTATAAGCATTCCTACATATTTTTAATTAAAGCAATAGATTGGAAGCAAGCTAAACACAATCAATAGGCCACTGATTAAGTGAGTTACAGTACATTGTCAAATGAATATTATGCATCATAAAAACAACAGGGACTCCTTAGATGAATAAGAAAAGACAATCCACGCATTAAGTGAAAAAGCAACTTGCAGAACAGTGGGTACATTAGGCTATCAATTATGTAAAAAAGAAGAAAAATATCCGTGTATGTAAATTTGCTGAGAAATGTACAAAATATCATGGTCAGGATAATTCAGATTAATTAGGAAATTAGTCACATGTGTTCCTTCCTAAAAGAAGAATAAAGTAGTGGGAGAGGGAGCCAAGGAAGACAAAGAGTCATTCTTATGTATATCAAAGCACTATGATCTATTTAAGTATTAAATAAATAAAATACATCATACTTATGCATGTGGTCTTTCTTGACCCTGAAGGTCCACACCTCACCCTGGGAAGTGCAGAGGTACCTTTACTTGCACAGCCACAGGCACCTCCCAGACAAGCTCCTTGCTATCCTTTGTCCCCTCACATCTTCTCCTCTCAGCCTTCCTGTTTCCCAAAAAACACCAACCACCAGGGCCCAGAATTTAAGGTGTTCCCTCCTAACTCTTCCTTTCACCTCCCCACAGGGGAAGGAGGACTTTGGGACTGTTTCATGAAAGCCAAAACCCTGCTCCAAGCCTCTGTCAACCATTTTCTCCAAAAAAGTAGAGAGACGAGGTAAAAACATCAACCAAACCCACTGAAAATAAAGCTCTCCCCTAATATGGTAAAATCACAGCATTAAAGTGAAGGCAAATACAAAAGTGACCCCATCCCAGTTTCTAAATGCCTTACCAGCTGTTGTTGTGACCCTGTCTCTTTAGCACTCTAGGTTAGGAAATGGTAATAATGTCTTTTTATCTTTGGAAAACCCACAAAAAAGGCATAGTAGCTCATCATTATAGGAAAAACCATAATAATGGCAGAAGTCAAATGCTTGTTTTTCTATTATCTAACTAGTTCAACAAATATATTTATTATATTATGCACATTGAAAAATTATTTCCCAGAGTCCTATTTAAGTTTATGCAAAATATTGCCAATTTACATTCTTTATAGACAATAGGTCCTGAATTAGTTATATATGCTTTGAGCCATTTGCTTTTTTTTTTCTTTCTTGAAAATCCACAGTTGGTAATCACAAACTCCAGGTGAAGTAAAATATTTTCAGTATTTTTAAGCACCACTTGGCTGAAAACGTTGCTTGGAGTACACACATAGACACACACACTGGTGAGTCCTGGACTGCAGTCTATTATTTTGCTAGTTCTCTGCCCACTAAGGTATCATACTGACACTTATCTGGCCTATCCTCAAAATGGTGACTTTGTGACAGCTTTCCTGCTGCTCTCCAGAGTCGGGTGCAACTAAAGAACCGATACAACCCTTCCAGTTCTCGACTTCCAGAGTTCACATGGGAAGAATGAGAAAAGGAAAAAAGAAAATGTTGAAATAGAAGCCAATGTGGAAAACACATGCTTTCATAATCTTAAGTAAGGTTTTAAATTATTTGTGCAGTGGATTGAATCAAAGTGGAAATAGTAATGCAGCTATCTGAAAACCTGTAGATCTAAATGATTTAATGTGACAGCTTAACATTTATATGAAAAGGGCTGGGGCTAATAATCAAGGAAAAATGTAATGGAACATTTGTGGAGCAAAAACATGTGCAACAAGGATTTTAAATGGTGTCCAATAGCAAAAAGTTTGCTGTTAACATATTCAGCTAGTGTTCAGCCAAAATTTGTCCTACGTGCTTTCATAGGAAAAGTGCTATTGGAATCAACGGAAAGTAATGCACCTACTGCTCCTCAACATTACTATACTATTCAACTGGAAATTTTTCACTGTAAAGGCTTTTATTTACTCCTAATAAAATAATTTTAGTCATATAGTATCAATAACCAAATGACAGAAAGTGTGTTCTACACATCATAATTTTAAATCTGAATTGTCCCTAGGTAATTAAATCTTGCTTTTAAATGTACATATAATCTCATAATAATTTTAAATTTACCATAAAATGAAATGCAAATGAAGGTGAAGATGAACTATAATTGTCTTTCTCATACTCATTCAGTTAAATGCTTGACATTTTTATTAAATTTCATCAGTTAAAATATTCCTTTTATAACGTGCCAATGAAAAAAGAGTCTAAGCTTTGGATGACACCGAACATTGACAGTGAAATGAAAGAAAAATGTTTGCTTCTGTGATTGTGTGGGTGCGTTTGACTCTGTTACTAGAGAAGAATGTGAAAACATTATCCTGAACCAGTAACATGAACTCACTGGTGGAACCCTGTTTGATGAGCAAAAGTTTCTGGATATTTTGCAATAATAAGAAATATATAAACTGTCATTTTCAAACACACAGTCTGAAGAGCAGAGGTTTGCCTCACAGGAAAAAAAAAGCCAAAGTTAATGCAAGCCTGTTATTGAGTAATAATTTCAGCAAACATCTGATTTCAGATTCACTAAAAGTAAGATATCACAGGTATAGTGATCACCTTTCATTTTGGTGTAGCCAAATATAAAGCTGTGAAAGATGAAGATGAAAAAAATATGTAGCATGAGAAGAACAGTCTTAAATATGCATAACTAAATCATCTTTCTTATATTTCACTGGATGCAAACAACTTCAGAAATAATTCAACAGAGTTGATTTATCCTCTAGTTATAGCATAAATGCATGCTGCCTCAAATGAACAAAGACTTGGTCAACTGCACGCTAAATTATTTAAACTGGAAATGCATATTCAGAACAATTGCTCATTTCCTATTGCAAACAAAAATAAATCTGAATATGAAAATTTTCAGTCATAAGCTGTGGTACATGAATATGTTAAATTATTGTTATGGTAATTGTTTTTGTTTTGTGTTTACTTATCTCTTTCTTTGGTCTGGTTTGTTTGTTGTAGTTTTCTTGCCAAAGCAATAGTACTTGAACACTGTGAGGTTCCTCTTACAGGAAAAATACCTGATCAGTAAAACAACCTACTTCACAAAAGAGTGTGATTACATTTGCGCTTCTATTAGCAACATATTAATAAATTTAAATTTATACAGTATTAGAGATTATAAGCTATAAATCAAAGTTCATGTAGGCATATGAAACATATTCACACTTAATATTTGATCTACTATATATGCTTAATCTTAGATGTGAAAATACACTATAAACATTTAAAAATTCAATGACAATTTTACAACTG
>NDGM011218957.1:20000-22406 GCA_002564305.1 Octomys mimax
AGGATATTCATAAGTCAAAAAGTGAGCCACAAATGACCACATATTTTCATAATTCCCATGTAGTATCCAGAATAGAGAAATCTATAGAGATGGAAAATAACGTGGTGTCTGCCTAAGGTTGGGGAAGATGGGGGAACAGGAAAGGTGATGGCTTAACTACTACAAGACTTCTCTTTTTGGAGCAATGAAAATTTTCTGGAAGTTTTTTGATGTTGTATGTTTATTTTCCTTCTTCTTTGCTTCTTTCTTCACTTCTTATTGTCTTTTGGCAGCCCCAATATCCCCCTTATTTTCAAGCTCTCCCAAGGATAAAACACTTTGGATGACTTGTTTCTCTTCAGATGGGTTTTTCACTTTTGAGTTCAGTTTGCCTACTTGTTTTATGACTTCAGTTCCTTGATGTGCTCAGGAAAAGCTAAAGTTTACAAACTGTCCAGTTTTCAGGCACATAGTGAAGGAGACTAGGACCCATATTCTTTTTAGGTCTCTACATCCTAAGAGAAAGATTATTTAACATGTTTTCATATCAGATACTCTTATTTTTTATGCCTAGGAATTCCATTTGTGTCTTCATTTTCTCTCCTTATAATTTCATGTTTTCCCTTATACCTCTGAGCATATTTATGAGATGTATCCATGAATTTCTGCACTTCTGGATAAGCCTCTATAAATTGATTTTTCTCTTCATAAAGTATCTTTTTTTGTGTACTTACATGCCCAACATATTTACCCTAGATTGTCCAATATTATGACTTTTCATTTCAACATTTTCAGTTTTTTAAGATGCCTGATTTTGTTGTTTATTAACTTTAAAGAGTGTTGGAGTTTGTTCAGATGCAGTTCAGTAACTTGATATTCCAGAGAAGTCTTTTTTTTTTTTTTTAATGTATTTGGTACAGGGTCTCACTATGGAGCTCAGACTTGAAGTGATCCTCCTGTTTTCAGTCTCCCCAGCACCGGGATTACAAGCGTGCACCACCATGCAGGTCTCCTTGACTGGCTCAGTGCTCCTGGGGATGGGGCCAGCTTGGCATGTGGTGCTGGGGATGGAACCCCAGTCTCTGTGCTTGCCTAAGCAGGTGCTTAGACCACTGAGATATCTCATGGGCCCTCAGAGAAGTCTTTTTTCTAAAGCTAACTTCATCTCAATTCCAAGGCATGACACTTCTGAGGACTCTTCCCAATGTTATGTGTGGTAGGAGCTCTTGCCAGTAAGACTGGTAAGAACAACTATTCCCAGACTTTAGCAACTCCAGGATTTGCTTTCCAGTTTTTCTTTCTATGACCTCAGTGGGTTTTCTCAGACCTACCCATATTAGCACTCTGAGTATACCAGCAAAGACTTGTGCAGACCCTTATGCATACCTCTAGAAATCTTACTGAAACTCCAAATTTCTCCAAATTCTAGCTGTCTAGAATTTCCTTGGCTTAGATCTGTCACTTCAAGGCAAGAAGTCAGTAGGTTTGGCTTTGATTTTGCTTCCCAGTGATGTAGCCTAGCAACTATCCCCAGGAAAAACAACCGTATCATCAGAAGCCTCATCACATTTGTTTCTTTTCTCTTAGGGGTTATAGTCTTGAACTAGTTGTTGTCAGATCTCTGAAATGGATTTCTTTGTTAGTTATTTATTATGCAAAGTAAATAGCCATAGCAATTAATTCTTGTAGAAGGAAATAGAAGTCTTATGGATTTATTAATATTTTAAATTGAAAAAACATAATTATATACAAATTTATTAAGTACAAAGTGATATGTTGGTCTGTATACAGTGTAGAATGACTCAATATTTTTAATAACAAATCTGACTCTCCATTTTGGCACATACATTCATCTGGAGAAAAATCTAAAGCCAAATGTTAAAGTACATTAAGTACTTTTATTGATCCCAATCTTGAAAGCCATATAATTATATCATGTAGTTTTTGCTTTGTAATCTCTTGATCATTATCAATAATTCTGGGCTTATTTTGGGACTCCCTATTCCATTCCACAGGTCTCTATGTCTCTTTTTATGTCAATACCACACTATTTAGGTTATGGTAGCAATGCAATATACATAGAATTCAGGAAATATTATATTATTGTTCTGTTATTCTTTATAGTTTTGGCCACTTATTGTCTTTTGTATTTCCATTTGAATGTTAGGATTTTTTTCTTCATTTCATGAAGGATGCTATTAGAATTTTGGCAGAGAGTACATGGAATCCATAGCTAGCCTTAGATACCATGAACATCTTAACAAAACTAATTCTTCTGACCCATTAACATAGGATATATTTCTATCTATTTGAGTCATCGTCAGTTTTTTTATCAAAAATTATTTCATCAAAACTTTATTGTTTTCGGGCTGGTGAGATGGCTCAGTGGTCTAAAGCACCTACTTGGAACAAGCTTGGCGAAGTACA
>NDGM011218960.1:4941-20036 GCA_002564305.1 Octomys mimax
CACCTCCTTTTCCCTTTCCTCCCCCCCTCCCCTCTCCTCTCCTCTTTCCAGATTCTGGCTTAAACTGTTCATCAATCTAAAGAAAGGTGAAGAACAAGAAGCAAATATGATTCATATTTATCTAAACCTAATTTGTTGGTGACTTGGTGAGACAAACAGCAAACACAAATAGAAAAGGCCATTGCACTGGTTCTTATTTGGGCTAATTATAGGCAGAAGGAAAACTTAAAGAGTCTTTGACAGATTTTTCTTTCATTTATGTTAGTGTGTGCATGTTGGAAAGAGATAAGACATGAAATAGAACAATGTATAGGAGAACTATAGAATGTTCATAATTAAAATTCTAAGAGAAGCAAGTTGTTAAAAATTTTATTCTCAATAGATTATTTCTTTTACAATGTAGAGGAAAATATATTCCCTTAAAAATGTAAGCTTCCAATTTCTAACTATTTGAATGAAAATAAAAACAATTCTTTTGCATCCAGCAATTTATGATAGATAGGAAAATATAAAGGCTGGAAATTTCAGTACATAAATAAAATAAAGTTAAGCAGAAGTTAAGAAATTAATAATCGAGAGAAGATTGCAGTTCAAAAGCTGACTTTAATGTAAAACACAAAGATCTCATTCTAAAATTGGTTTTGGAGATAGCAACCATCAGAGATTAGAGGAAACAGACTTGATTGGATCCAGTTTCCTCCAATGAGACAGCTGACTAGTGGCCATAGCAATCTGAATTAATTAGCATCAATTTGTTTTTAATAAAAAGCTTCTGAAGTCCATTTGATAATGAATGCTGCCTAGAGGAAAATCAAATAATACTATTTGATGTATGGGGAGCCACAGCTGTACATATTTGACCCCTATTTTACACAGTTGCGCCTCATTGACTTCTCCTGTTAAACTCCTGGACTGAACACTGAACAATGTTGGAAACACTCATACATCTTATACAGAGACCCAGTCCATGAACTGTAACCCCACGGCCAGACCAGAGGGCTTCCGCGCACCCCCACATTGGCTGCCTGTCCTGATGACATATAATCCAGATGCTGTCGTCTAGAACAAATAACTTCCAAAGTGAGACCACAGAATCAGTCTTTAAGGACACAAAATAAAAAGGCTTGAAACAAATCTGACTTACAACTGATGTGTAACTCAAGTTAGTTGGCATCACATTTACATCCACAAGGAGGAGACTTATTACTGAAGGAATTCCTGTAGTTTAGCACAATTCGAAATAGAACAGACAACGAATAAAATGCTTTAATCAATTTTATCATGACTACAGATTAAGGAAGTCTACTCTTCAGAAAGGAGAAGTGTGTTCACTGGTACCTCTGTTGAAATTTTTGCAAGATCTTTGGAATACTTTTATGCTTATTTACACTTCATTGATTAAGAAATAACTACCCTATAACTGTAAATAACTATCCTATAACAGTATTCTGCATGTGTTTATCTAATGGTGAAGTTGATAATCAGACATTTCCAGTCTCCAGTCTTTTAAATATGGAACCAATTCAAGACAACAATGGAGGAAGCGGTGACAATATCTCTAAGAGCCTCAGCAATATTTACTTGCAAAATTACTTCAGTAAGTGGCAATGATGATGAGATAAAATTGTTGGGAGTTAGAGGGAGTTTTCTGAGAGTAATTAAGGGTAATATTTCTTTTACTGTGATACAGTTTTTTAATTTAAGCATTGGCCTTCTCTGTATATTTTAATTCTCAAAAAACATGGTGAACTATAGAGGAATTTATTTTCTTGATTATTTTGTGTTAGTGCACAATTTTTTAAATTTCACAGTGAATATGAACTTTTTGAAACATTTGGGGATACATTTCTTATCATGTGAATTTTTTAACAAGTGGAAGAAGTTATTTTCTGTATGAAATAGCTCAAGGTGATTTTTTTTTTTTTTTTTCGGAACCTGGGATTGAACTCAGGCCTTTGCTCTTGCCAGGCAAGCACTTATTCTACTGAGCCATCTCCCCGGCCGCTCATGGTGCATTTTGATTTCAACTGTTTCCTTGCAATAACTGTTCAATATTCTGGATTAATCCTCCTAAATTATAGTTTTTAACATACCAAAAATATTTAGGTGGTTTCTAAGTTACTTTTGCAACCTTCTATTTTACTTCTTCCTTATACAATATACTGAACTGAGCTCATAATCTCTGATTTCTAGATCTTGTATATTTCACTGTGGTACTATACTGAAATGCATTTAAGGAAATAATGACAATGATGCATCATTTACTGTGGATGACATTGTACATGCTCTAAGACCAGAGCCTATGAAGTAGCTTCCCTGTAGCCTATTTCAGAAAATGAATGAGAATATTCCAAAATTAGAAATTTGAAATGAGAATATTTCAAAATGAATGAGAATATTTCAAAATTAGTCAAAAATAGAGTATCACAGTTATGTGAAGTTATAAAAAGTAGGAAGAATAGCAAATGTATTGAGGTGATTTTGCCAAAAGCAATACCAGATGGAATCTTGGCTATATAAAATCATACCATGCATTATTGTGTTTGGTAACAAAAATGACAAGTCATTGATGTTTAATGTACTACCATTCTGTTCAGAATAGCCAACTTAGCTTTGTGAATATTGATTCTAAAACTACTGCCACTATTAATTTTTTAAACCTTCTTTTTCAAATTGCTGCGAGAATTAATAGTTCTAAGACCTAAAGGACTCTTCATAAACTAAACAAACAAAAGGTGTGTTTTATGGTAAACTATAAATGATTAAATCTGTCAGGGAATTTTAAGATCACATTTAGTCATTTTTGGGCCTTATATGCTAGCTTAATCACTGGAGAATTGGGGTAATGTATTTGATATAATAATGAATAAATACATTATGGGTCTGGCAGCGTAAATATCTCAAAGTGGAGAATTAATGCCAGAGAAGGCCCAGATGCCCTTCTACCTGCACACCGAGCTTGCACTTTCCAGGACTGTGACTGGAGAGAAAATAATAGCCTGGCAGGTCTGTTCTCAAAAAGTCAGCTAGCTATGGCCTCTTGGTAAATGGTAGGTACATGAAGTGAATTACTTGGCAGATCCTACATTGTTAAGGGTTCTATGATTCAGATCTACCCCCTTACACCTGTTTGAGAATTGATTAAATCAAGGGAACACTGCACTTAACAGTGGATTTTGATGAGTTCAGAGCTGAAAGTGCTGTTAGGAGGTGGAGCATGTATAGAAGTGGGTCGCAGGGGGTGGGATCTGGAAGGGCCAGTTCTGGTACGTGTTCTTCCCTTTTCTCTCAGCTTTCTGGCTATCATGGGTTGAAAATTTGTCTTGCACCCTGCCCCTCTGCCACTCTGTTTCTGCCTTAGTGCCTGCTAGGTATTTTGGTCCAGCTACAGGAAAGCAAAGTGAAAGGACATCATGAGCTGCATTGAAAGCAAAAAGTAAGGCAGGGAATTAAATTCATCATTACTATATTAATTGCTGGTCAAGAAATGTATATGAATGTTGTGGTCCCATTGAGGCCAGTAGGAAGACATTACCTTTCTTTCACTTATATATGTTTAGAAGGACCTTAATTATCCCAGAGAATTAAAGAAAAAATTTATGTTTGGATAGAATTTTTCCACTCTCATTAGGATACGGTAGGTTATAAGTTGGAAAAAATATATAATACATAATACAAAAATAAATTCTGTGTGTATCACTTGTAAATGGAAATATATTTTAATCGATGGTATACTTTTGACATTGAGTTGATTGCTTGATTAATGGAGGATGGAAGTTATATGTTAAATAGACAAATAATTCAATTTAAGAATCATTCCCATAATTTTGTAGTGATGGTATAGGTTTTAAAATCAGCTCTCAGGGATATATCTAAAAATGAATTTTAGCACGTTACGTTTCCAAGGGTTCATTTCAGCGCTTCTCATTTTCTGTCCCTCAGTTTGTTATTGAAGTTTTCATATTGCAAAGATTTTCTTGTGGAGCTAACAGAGTTCTGTGCTCATTTTACGAAACGTCCACTTGGTTTTGCTTTCACCGTGGAGTCTTTCCAAGTTACTGCTGTCACTCATTAGAACCCCAACGTGCCGCCTGAGCCAGGGCCTTGTAAACAAGGTACCAAGGGTCAGATGCTCTGCGATGAGATGAAAGCAAAAAGACAGCAGAAAACCAAAGGGGCAGACTGCAGGGAACAATAGACATGTCATACTGTTGAGCTTGTGTGGGGTTTAAATGGAGTTGTTTAGCATTTAAATCCCCCTGCGTTTTTCACTTGCTGACGATGCTAGCAGAAGAATGGTTTGTGCATGCACACGGCTTCTGCTTCTGGAAAGATTCCCCTTGTTTCCCAAGCACCTAATAGTGCAGACTTAGTGCTCTGCATCCAACAAATCATAAAGCCTGCCTGCATTCTGCGATGTATCAAAGTCTCTTAATATGCCAACAGAGTTCTCCAAGGTCAGGAAAGCAGTTTATCAACCTTTTATATATCTTATAGCTGCAATAAATTTATTCTAGTGTGAGACCTATGAATATTTCAGATGCTCTGTGAGAAAGTCATTGGCTTTAGATGGCCTGTGTGTACCCAGATTTGGGCTCAGGTCATCGTCGTTGTCACTGTTGTATATATTGTGCTTTTTTTTTTGTTAAACATTCTTTAAAAGCATTCTTGGTGTATTGGCTATCAAAAATAATATTCATTTAGAGCGAAAGCACATTAGGTTTTGCATTTGGGTTTCTCTTTTATTTATTTTCTATTTGCTATATTAACCTTTTAGTTGAAAAAACAAAGAATTCATATAGTTTCTGTCAAAAACCTTATGCAAAATCTTACTTTAGATTTTGCTCTCTCTATTCCAGTAAGGAAAGAGTTCACATTACGATGTAGTACTCAGAAAACATACAATCAAGTAGGAGTTCTTTCACTTATTTTTCAGGTTAGATGATATTAATATCTTATTCATTTTTTAGGTTAGGAGATATTAATTCTCTGATGCACCCACAATTATTTTATACTATGTTTCTATTACAAAGGAACTATTCTGAAATCTTTATTTGGGCAAATACAGAGTGTTGCACTGCCTGAAGGGTGTTTCTGCTTCATTTTCTTTCTTTCTTTCTTTGTTTTTTGGGTTTTTTTTTCTTTTTTGTATTTTAGGGAAGGGTCTACAGGGTGTTCTGGGTCTCACTACTAGATCAGACTCTTAGTATCTGCTGTTTAGAGCCTCCCAAGATCTGGGATTACAGGCATGCGCCAATAGGCCCAGGCTCAATTGCTGTCTCAGCACACACCAGAGTTGGGACCAGCATGGCAGGCAAGGGGAACAAACTCGAGGGCCCTGTGCCTCCTTGTAAGCTTTTTAATCCTCTGAGCTATTTGGCCGTCCCCTCATTTTCTTTCTATACACATATTGTCCCCCTTTATTATAAATATTGCCATAATTATGAATTTACTGTTACATAGAACATTGATCTTTTGAACCTGCTGTCAAGGTATTAACTTGATATTGTGGTATACTTTAATCATTTTAAGTTTGCCATTTTCATGTCTTTTAGTCGGAAAGTTGCGATCATTGGGCATGTTATTTAATATCTGCTCTAAACTTTTTTTTTTTCATTGCTTGCTCTGTTCCATTTTCTTGGCTTTATATTTTCATTCCCCTCTTGGCAGTGAGATGTTTTATATTAGTGTCATTCCTCTATGTTGGTCAGCTTTGTCTCTCTGACACAATACCTGAAGAAAACAGTTTAAAGTGGAAAGGTTTAGTTTGGCTTGTGGTTCTAGAGCTTTCCATCACTAGTGATCTGACTCTACTGTTTCAGGCGTATGTGAGCCCATATGTCATGGTGGAAGGGACTTGTGGAACAAAAGCTGCTGCATCCTGGTGGGCAGGAAGCTGAGGGAGAGAAATGACAGTGCAGGAAATAAGACATGCTCTTCCAGGTTATGCTACAAGTGACCTACTTCCTCAAATTAGGGCCCACTTCCTAAAGTTTCCACCATCACTCAGCAGCACCATCATCTTGGGACTAACCTTTCAACCACGAACCTCTGGGAGATGTTCAAGATCCAAACTGTAATGCCTCATGCTGCTCCATATGAGGCCTGTGCTTCCAGGGTGCATCCCAGTTCACATGTGGCATTGGTTCCCCAGAGCTAGCCAGCTGGAACCTTGAGATACTTTTTCTGGGTAGGCTCATTGAGTTCCTCTATCCTTTAATTTCTTTCATCACACTTTTGAGTCTTCCAGCTGGGTTATATATGAATATATATGGAAGTATTGTTTGCAAACAGACTCTTTGTCTCTCATTATATGTATGGTTATTATTTATTGTTAATAGGTTTCTCATCCATGGCATTTGGCATGAGATAATAGTGAAAAGTCCCTTTAAAACATACCTACAACTCCATTTAAAATCAATTATCCAGCCAAATACAAAGCCTAAGTATTTTCAAAACCTTAGAAAAAAAAAAACTCGCTTTTGTAAAAATTATTCAGTTCTCCAAACTTTTCCAAAGAGCAAGCAAGAGTGCACCCTATAGATAGCCAATTTCTACCCTGTGGAAGTTAAAGTAATATTCAATACTATCATACTTGAAGTCTGTGCTTTTTCACATTCAGATCTCTGATTATGCCATCAGATAAGGTAATATTTATTTACATATTTCATATATTTTTGAAAAATACTCTTTTCAATTTGAACAACCAAAATTGCTAGTTCTATGCATCTTTATCTTTCTCTTCTATCAGTTAAATTGCTTATCCCCATATTAAAACTATGATTTATTATCATCAAAAGCTTTATCTTTTATGATAAAACAAGTCTTCCTGGATTGCTAAGCCTCTGCCAGGAGCTTACCAGTTTGATCCCCTCCCGGCTCCAGATTCACTCCTGTGCAGCTTCCCCGTGACAATGGATTCCACTGCAAGAATTTCTCATTTTCCGTCAGCTCCAAGTTGATTTGTCAGTAGAGGGCATAAGAGGGACATTGAAGGATGAAGGCCTGTGTCTAGTGTGCATGCTCATTGGGAAAGTTTCTTCTGTTCCTGTGACACTGAGCCTATATGGCTGAGGATGTGCAACAGGACAAGGCCCCAGCCATGACCTGCATAGATACCGTGGACAAGCAACCTGCCAGCCAGAACAGGACCACGCAGTGGCCTTCCCAACCTCCATGCCTTGTACTTGAACCCTTACCTCCTCGCTTGTGGAAAGGCTCCCAATGTATTATTCTACCATCCACATCTAGATGCCTACATCTCAGCCACCTTTGTGCATCCATCCCCTGTAACTGGATGCCTACTCATCTGGAGGGTTTCTTACGCTGAGCTCCAATCACAGTCAATGCACACTGCAGGCCTCATTCTGCTTGAGCGATGAGCCAGGGCACAACATCCCTGAATCCCTCTGCAAGCTCTTGTCAGGCATGCTCAGCCCCACTCTGGCCTTCTTTGCACTCCTGCCTGCAGACCTCCATATACATCCACAGCAAAGTGGTCTTTGCTTTCTCTCCACTGTTGAACTCTGCTGGCCACTACAGAACTTATTTGAAATTCTGTGCGCTGCAGAACCTGTTTCCCACTGAGATGTGAACATGATAAATAGGGAGAATTTATGTCTCTTCTGGTGGTTCTGTCCTAGGTATGCTCCTCAGGACCTAGGGTATTCACTTTGCTAACTGTACAGGCTAGAATGTCTCAGATGGAGCTGGAATGCTCTGTCAAATGTGCACAATTTGGTCATATTCCTGAATGTATCAGAAAAACTTTTAATCTTCCACCATTAATGATTGTATAGTATTAACTATAGGATTTTTGTAGACATTGTTGATCAGATTTAGAAAATGCTCTTCCGTTTCTAGTTCCTTGTCTGAATATATGATGAAAGTTGAATTTTGCTTCATATTTTTTTTCAT
Source organism: Octomys mimax (assembly GCA_002564305.1). NCBI lineage: Eukaryota > Metazoa > Chordata > Mammalia > Rodentia > Octodontidae > Octomys > Octomys mimax. Next base: position 12,859 of record NDGM011218960.1, read on the forward strand.
CTGTATGATATTTGTCTTTAAATTCATCAGTAGTTTACATTAAATTGATTGACTGTATGTCAAAACAACATTGCATTACTCAGATGAATCAAACCTGGTGTGATTCCTTTAGATGTTTCTGGATTTAGTTTGCTAGTGTTTTCTTGAGGATGTCAGCATGTGTGATTAAATATAAATTCATGTGTATTATTTTGCTTTCTTGGGAAGTCTTTAATTCTGGCATCATGATGACATAAACTTATAAAAATATTTAGGAAACATTTTCTCTACTGTTTTTGGGAAGAGGTTAGGAAGAACTAGACATTATTTTTCTATTTGTATGAATACTCACTTGTTCCTTGTGTAGCATTTGTGCATGTGCAGAACACACCTTTATTTCTTTCTCATTTCTTTTCCTTTCCTTTTTCCCACTCCCTCTCTTTAGCTCTTTATCATCTGAGAAAGACCTGTATCTTTATTTCCTATGATCTATCTTTTATGTTTCTTCTTACAACTTATTTCTTCTTTATAATTTTTCTCTTTATAATCTCCTCTTTCTTTTTAATTATCTGAAATAGAAACCAGGAAATATTCAAGCTGATTTGTTTTACTTAAGATACTATCCAACCTCATCCCATTCCATGCCACACAGATGGCGCTATAGCCAAGTACCAAGAATAGTTATTATTCAAAGTGCATACTGACCATAGAACTCTGAATAAAATATCCATAAACTAATAATATCAGTAGTGATTGATAGTGTATTTGATTTTGTTCTTACAGGATATAGAGAATCATGACACACCACTCAGCTACTTCAGAAAATGGTATTATTTTTTCTTGTTTCCATCATGATTTTGGAATAGCTAGCTCAAGGATAAATTGATTTTCTTTTTAAATGCATTTAGTGCAGCGTTTAGAGGGTCTCACTGCACAGATCAGACATGCTGTGATTGTCCTTTTTCAGCCTCCCAAGCACTGGGATTATAGGCACATGCCACCATGCCCAGTCTCATTGGCCATTTCAGCGTGTCCAATGGGTAGGGCCAGCACAGCATTCCAGGGATGGAACCCTGATCCCTGCACTGGCCTAAGCAGGTGCTTTAGTCCACTGAGCTATTTGGCCGGCCTTGATAAATTGATTTTCTTGTTTTGCAAAGTTTCTTTTCAAAGATACATTTAAGAACTCTGAAAAAAAGAATTCCATAGTAAATTTCCATAGCAAATTTATTTTAGAAAAGGAAAAAGATATAAAAAAGATGTAAAACATATGTAAATTCAGTCTAAGACAATGCCAGCTTCAACAAATTTTATCCTGAAATATTTTATGCTGTTTTCAAAAGAAACAAACATAGTTCTATTGTATACCAGAGACACTCCTGATAAATCCCTTTATATGTTTTGTTGAGTAGACAAAATACTATAATAAATTATGATATATCAAATGTAAGTTCTTTATAGTATGTATTAATCATAAATAAATTGAAATAGAATAAAGTCCTCAGACTTATGTTTTATTTGTTTATTAGTTTGTTTATTTTTATGTATTTAGTATGGAGTCTACAGAGTCTCACTACACAGATCAGACTCATAGTGATCTTCCTGTTTCTAGCCTCCCAAGTGCTGGGATTACAGGCATGCACCACTACACCCAGTCTTAATCATTCAACATCTTAGCATGCCCCAGGGGCAGGGCCAGCAAGACATGCTGGGTATCAAACCTGTTCCCTGCATCTGCCTAACCAGTCACTTTAGTCCCCTGAGTTATATGGCCCACCCTCGTGTTTTAATTGATCACTTATATATTGTACTTTGCCACAAGTAGTATTGTTTATTCAACAAAATATTATTATGTTGATTCTTTTTTCTTTATGCCACTAGCAAACAGGTTCATTCTCACATCAACTCATGTGTTATTTTCAATCACTTAGCTGAAGAATCCTGGAAAAATTGCCACATTTTGTTTCCTGTATAATGTTTGCACACCACTGACAAAACCATTGGTTTCCCCCAATATTAAAGTTCTTCTTAATATCAAAATGTTTGACAGTTGATGTCACTTCAAAATAATTCATGTACCAAGATTTGTTTTCTAATCTGTATCAATCCCGAGTTTCTAGATGTAAAAGATGATACTACTGTAGCTAGCATGACAAAGTGGACACCTTTCTGTCCTACTCCCTTCTGTGGCTGTTTTAGGTCTGCTGAAGTATTTTCCTAAAAATAACTATGTCTTAGATGGGGCAATCCTCTCTCCCCATGTCTCTTCCGGTGGTCTTCAAGCACTACTATGGAAACAGGGCTGGTTTTCATTCCTACTGGTTATCATCATGGAATGAACAAAGTAAAAGCAATACGTAAATGAACACTTGGAGAAATCAAATGACAATAATAACTGATTGAAATTCAGCACCTTACTATACCTGTGAAGTATTCAGAAGAATTATTAGCTAATATTCACATTCTGGTGCTTATGCATGCCATTTAAAATGGATTTTCAGGATGTAAATATTTGTGATACTGAATAGCAATGTTTTGTGCATTTTTGCATTGGCATGGTCTTAGAGGCAATTTTTTAAGTCTGAAGTAGGACTAAGTTTACCTAAGACCAAGTGTTAGTGGCAACTGGGTGATAAAATTTACAGCAAGTTGTTTTTCTTTAACTACTTTTAGACAAAATACAAAGTTTAAATGATGTTTACACACCCAGTATTGACTTTCTATCATTTCTAAAATTCATGTACCAAATTAGTTCAATTTTCAGATTTTAATAGGCAATGAGGTAAATATTCTAAAGTGGCCTTTTTAATTAATACCTCTTGGAGTTCAAGTCTCTAAGTATGAGTAGCAGCAGGGGTTTGTTTCTACCCAGAATTATGACAGAGATGACTGGAGGTGCTGCTTCACTCCTCTTAGCAGAGTTTCTCTGGATTCTATCCTTGCTGGCTTGCTGAAGTTTGAAATCTGTTGGGAAACTCCCATAATGAGAAACCAGAGATGATTCAAGGAGTTGTAGCTCCTCAAGGTTCCTAGAGCATTGCTTGACCTCTCCCTGCAGGTGAGAACCATGGAGCCTTAGGCTTACTGCCACAAGGACTCAGACACTGCCAACAAGTGAAGTAAGCATGGGTTATTGCATAAGTAGATTCTTACACAAGCTTCTAAGCGCAGTTGAGCCAGAATCTTGACCATAGTCTTGCAAAGGACTTAGACAAATTGTGCCTAAGAGCCCTGACTCAAAGAATTCATGGAATCATAAATATAAGATGTTTTAAGTTGCAGAGTTACTGGGAATTTTTTGCATAGCAATAGAAAATTATTAAAACAGAAAGCAGCTTTCTTGATTTCTTTCTAGTCTCCTGTATATTCGTATTTGGAGTTTTCTATGCATGCAACCTTCCAGGCTATCATTTTCCTTGTCTGAGCATCTAATCATTAAGAAATAATTTTCTGCTCTACCAGAAATGCAGATTTCATGCCTGCGCCTTCCTCACGGGCTCTGTCCTACCGCCATACAACAAACCAGAGCTGTTATGGTTATCGCTTTCTTTTCTTTGTTTAGGCTATTGCAACTGTCTTTTAACTGGTCTGTTTAAGTGGATTCTTCCCAGTTTCAATTTTCACACACAGATCACAATGACATGTTTTTAAAAATAAAACTGTCACTTTTCTAAATTTTCTAAAGACTTCCTCTCATTGTATTATTTTTATTGATTTCTCCTCTAATATTTTCTTCATATCTTGACCACTGTCTCTGATTGTTCCTTCAGCTCATATTCTTTTGTGATTCACTTATTGTATCATATGCCAGTGGCTATCATTATGTGCTACAAGTTTTTCTCCTTCCCTTAATGATTTCTCTGCCTACAGTGTTCTGCTGCCTGGAAAGTTCTAGTCTTACTCTTGTTCAACTGTCACTTCCCTGACTACACAATCTTATTTCTCCAGAAATTATTAAAGGATTCTTGGGGCTGGCCAGACAGCTCAGTGTACTTCCTACTTAGGAAAGCATAGGCAAGTGTAGGGACCACAGTTCGATCCCTGACACCACATGCTGCACCAGTCCCACCTCCAGGGCAGGCTGAGCTGGCAAGTGAGTCTGGGCATAATGAAGCAGGTCTGTAACCTCAGAGCTCAAGAGGCTGAAGGTAGGAGGATCAAATGTCTGAGCTTTGTAGTGAAACCCTGCAATATATATATATTCTCCTTTTTAATATTTACCATGTGTATTGCTATCTGAAATGATCTGAATTATTTTTGTTTACAAGTTTCTTGTCTGTCTTTTTTATTGGCGTATAAGTTCCACTCTTATTCATCATTGAACATCTACATACATGGATTATTTAAATAGTTTCATAAAGTAAACCATAATTATATTAACATTTTGTTCTTCTACATGACTTTCAAGATATATCATGAAACAGATATGGATTATCTTATCTTAAAGTTTAGAGTTATTTCCAAACTCCAGTTACTTAGAATGAATACATTGTGAAACATTTGCTTTGCACAATGTTCAAAATAGATTTAATTTATTATATATCAGCTCATACAAAACTATTCCTGAAGAAATAGGCTAATCAATTGGTGGTTTATTCAGCAAACACATTTGCACATACGAACCATAATGAAGGCTAATGGAAATGGAAGAAAGGAAAACCCAAGTTGAAATAGCAGATCAGGGCTCGGCAGCTTGGCTGGGGTGGTTGGGTGAGACCTACCAATTGAAGAGTCTCCTTAACCTTCAGCACACAGCAGCAGGTCCAGAGCAGGACAGGATTTCAAGCACCACTCTGTATTTCGTACCAGCCTTCTGACAAGAGCTCGAGCCAAGCTGAGCACCCAACACCAAGTTGCTACCGCAAGATCAAGCAGGTCAAGGTGAAAGAAGACATAAAAGGATGAAGGGAGTGACTGGGCCATTGCCTCTCACTTTGTCAGCGGTCTGCTCTAATTCCAGGATGGATCTTCTCTTTTTTCTTCCAAGCACACTTTTCTCTTTGAGTACTTTTTTGCACTTCTTTTTCTTTTCTTCTTATTTCTGCCCTCAAATAAACAGTGATGTTTCACATTCCCCAGATGTCCTACATGGTTCATTGAATGGGACAATAAAATCTTGGGAAACACTGCTGTCTCTACTCCACCAAGTAACAAAGTTATACATTACTACATTGGCCCAGGTTGACAACCAGGAGGAAAGGCAACCAGTCTTTCCACAGGTGAGTTTCCATTCAGCACATGGGAACTTCCATCAACAGATTATAGGAAAAAAAATAGTAACCTGGGACAGTAATGAAAGCTGAAAGAAAAGGGAGAATTTTTCCCCGATTCTTTTGTTTTTCTTTTTCTTTTGTACAGTGCTCAAATTTTTACCTGTGAGTATTTTAGCTTCTCTGTACTCTTGCAGGTGTCATTCTGTTCCTTTCTACCTCTGATTGATGGTAAATAACATACTTTGTAGTGCAGAGTTTCATTCTACTGTGGAAAGAAAGCCATAAACTCTTTTCTTCCAGCTGGCCAGCCCTGCTGAACAGCTAGGACCAAGGAGGACAGCCTTGGGTGGAGTGATTGAGAGATGAACGTTTGTAAAGTCTTAACCCATCCAGAAAACAGAGAAGACCAAGAGACTCTAAGACAGCACCAAAAGATTGAAGAATGATATTGAATCTCCTGTCTAAATTTTTTTTATTCTCGATGTACCACAATGTTTTAACTCTGAACAGAGTATTGTGCTAATTCAACCTGTGAATAGAACTTTACATGCTACTTCTTAAATTTCACATCATCCTCTGCATTCTTGATTGACAGCATTACTGTAATTATATCACCACCTCAAAAATTATATAGAAAACTGGTTTCATTCCCTTATCTAAGACATTACTAATTCCTGAAAATTCTATCATATAAATTTAAGTCAGATTTTTCACTGCTTTCTCCCTCTGTTAACTCCATAGCTGATTTATCTATCATACTAATACAAGTTGACTAATGCAAGTTGTATTTGACTAATACAAGTTGTTTTGCAAGTGTTTTGGATTGAAGCAGTCCTCCAAAGACATGCTGGAGCCTCCCTTAGCTGCCAATGTGATATTACTTCTAAATAAATTATTTGTAGATGAAAACAATGAAGACTTTAATATTAGAATGTTATGTCCTGTTCCAATATGACTAGTGTTCTTCAGAAAGAGCAGACCCGCACTTCCCCAGGCAAAATACTACTATTCAAGGAAGGTGGCAGAGACTGGAGTAACACAATTGAAAGCCTGGATAAACCCATGATCAGTGGCTGGCAACATAATCCACAGGGCTTCCTCAAAGAAAGGTATCCCCTGAAAACTTGACTCTGGATTTCTAGTCTTTAGAACTATAAAATAAGAAGTGTATCTTATTTTATTAAAATGCTCCATTTGTGGCACTGTGTTATGATAACCCTAGGACTCCTACTTACTACAGAACTCTGGAATTTTGTTCCTACTGATGTCATAATTATCTACTGTTCTCCAAATAGCTATTAAGTGGCATGAAGCTACCCCCTAGCTGGCCCCTTTCCTGCTTGTTAAATATGATGTCATGCAGTGTCACCATACTTGGATAAATCATGGAAAAATGTAAATATTCCTGGGAAGAAACATTTTCACACAACTAGAATTCCTCTCTCCACCCTTCTCTTCTTTCCTATTCACCTTCCCTTTCTCCTTCTGCTTCTGTTTCTTTTTTAAAAATAATTTTGAAAAACAAATAGCTACAAGACAGTTTCAAAATCGATTAGTAGGACAGTTTCAATTATAAATACATTGCACATTGTTTTCTTAGTGGTTATTCATAGTACAAGATGCAGACATGATATCTTATTCACAAACACTATTAGTAAAAATCTTTCTATTCATTGAATTAAGAGAAAGTAGCTGTATATCTATCCTATTTTTGGATATACAGATACAAAATGGTTCTTCATTTGTGTCCCCTTTTTTGTTTAGTTTATCAGAGAAAGGTATTCCCTTGTCATTTAAATGTTGTAGGTGTGTGAATTCAGCAAAATATTCCAATATACTCCAGTAGTCCATAATAGTAGTGGGTTATCCGTAGGACTGACAATGTCTGAAGTTGTTGACTTGAGCCTTTTACAACTCAGCTTATTAATATGGCTTTACTTTTCACCCTTCATTTTCATACTTTTCTGCTGGATGCTTAAGACCAAG